>CM057094.1:27423184-27585684 GCA_029959045.1 Taenioides sp. WSHXM2023
GCATCTGTTTCATTGGACACAGAGACACAGACACACTGTTCACCTGTAGGGATCATGGCTGCCTTTTACCTTCACTACTTTGATTTAATTTTCTTTGTAACACTGTATAATAACTACACTTTAATTAGACTTGATAATGCATGAGCAAAGAGTTAATTCATATTGAACAAATAAGGTTATTAAAATTCAGCCTAAGTAACTACTTAATTAATAGCCTAACCCCTTAATTACGTAGTGACTGAGCCTGCACCATTCTTAATAAACTATTTGTTCATTATTTAAGTCTTTGTTTATGCTTTATTAAGGCTAAATACAGTGTAGTTATTATAAAGTGGCACCATTTTTCTGTCTTTCTTTTTCTTTCCCATTACCTGTTAGACAACCAGTTTCAAATGTTCACTGGCATGGAGTCTAGAACACTGCGACGTTACCCTAAACACCTGTGGTTTATATGGCCTATAACTTAGACAGGCAGCCACGTCAAAACTGGGACTATACCTGGATTGGACTATAACTCTATAACTAAATCAGGACTAGAACAGGACCAAACCAAGTCTACTTCAGGACTAAACTATGATCAAACCAGGACCAGGCCTGAACAAGCGTCGTGACAAGACTGCTACATTCACACCATACATGTTATAGCTAGTTTGAAAGAAATTCAGTTTAGATGTGTTCCACAGACGGGCGTAAGATTACTTTCCCTATAAATATTCCTTAAAATGACCTTCCCTATACATTGCATATACATATACATATACATATACATATACATGAGCAGCAATAGTTTTTCTGCCAGTATGTTTCATTTTCATTTTGCTGCTCATTTTTAATCCTGCTATTATTTTCTTCTCCCTTTCCTTCCTGTCATGCTTTTATTCTGAAACTCTGATGATCCCTACAGATGACAGACTTCCCCTTGTGTAGATGCAGTATATGATTATTTCAAATAATGATATGTATTATAGAACGTCCCAAACTAAAATAGGTGTAACTTGTGGCTCGTCCTGCTGTTTCTTCATAAGTCTGAGTCTGATTATCTTGTTTACATTTGGCTGGGACAAAAAGGGCAATGCGTTGGTCCTACACCTTGCAAGAAGCCATAGTTTCAAAAACCAGTGCTATAATGAAAAAAGTTAAAAAAGAAATACTAAATTCTGATGCCAAAATTGATGAACTACAGAATTTAATTTAAATGATGAAACTCTATACGAGACCTACAGTTGGAGTGAAAATACCAGCCATAAAATTAGTAGGTACTGCTGCTTATAATAACACAGTAGTAACTGTAGTATTGTAAAAATGAGCCCTAACTAGTTTTAATGTGACGACAGTTGCTTTTCTTTGTACTGTTCCTGGAATGTCACCTACAATGTAAAGTAAGCACAAGATTATATCATTTAGTTAGATTAGAATGGGATTATATACATCTTTATATGAGATTTTAAAAACAAAATGTAATCAGGACAAACTATAACTTGACTACTTGGCATCAGTTGCATTACATGTTAGGAATGGTTGAATATGAACTGACACTCAATACCCAACCCTTTTTGTGTCTTATTTTTTAATAATAATTAAGTAAAGAATTAGGTACCACTTTATAATAATTACACCTTAATTAGCCTTAATAAAGCATGAACAAAGACTTAATTCATAATATAAAATGTTTATTAAAACTGATTCTGGCTTACTTAAGTTAGAGTTAGGGTTAGGCTATTCAGTAGTTACTAAGCCTGAACCATTCATAATAAACTATTTGTTCATTATGAATTCAGTCTTTGTTCATGCTTTATTTAGGCCTTCAAAATGGTACCAAAAATGTGAATTCTTTTGGAGATTTTGTGAGATTTTCCTAAGAAACAGCAGGACACATACACAGTTACTACTTACAGGTCCTAAAAATAAAAGTCAAAACCAAAATGTTTATCTCTGAAATGTGCATGAAGGAGGTGGTTTAGTCTTACTCGAGGCTGGTCCACTTCATTCTGTTTTGGTTTGTATTAAAATAAAGCTACAATAATCATTCAAAGTGTTTAATTCTTTATAAAGTTTAGTTCTAACGCTGCTCTGTGTTGGCCTGTTACAGTACTATGCTCTTCAGATTCTGGAAACTGTTATCAAAACAAGATGGAAGATCCTTCCCCGGAATCAGTGCGAAGGCAAGTACCATAGTTTTAAATGTCATTTGGTATCATTCAAGTGGATAAAACAAACCTATTATCCCAAAATGTATGAAAAACATTGATTTAAAGGAGGGTATGTAGCCTTCACTCTTACTGTTTTAAAACTGTACTACAATCACAAGTTTTTCTCAGTATATAAGCTCAGAACCTCTAGAATTCCCTCCCTAGGCTGCAGAGGCTGCACTAGAACTGATTCATGCCAGGCTGCAGGTGCTGGAGTTTAGGTAGTGACCATTCAGATGAGAGAGACATTTTAGGTTTAAACCAACTGGAATTCAGCATTCAAACTAGCAACGCAAATGAGAGAATCAGGTGAACGCTCCTTCTGCTTCCTGATTGAATAATACTCTTGAATGACAAAACTAAATTACAACTTGGCATCATGTTCAATGTTTTATGTAATTAAGAATAAATCGGCATTAGAACTATTACCAGTAAAAGCTCTATTTGATTTGAACATGTTTACCTCATATCTGGGGACACAGATGGGTCATGTTTATGAAATTTATAATAAAAACTTCTACCTTTTTTAATTAATATTAATTTGTATACTAGAGATGGGACAAGATCTATAATAAAATATATCCAATTATTGATCCCCCAAATTTGTTAGATTAGATTTCTGAAGAGTTGCAATAATAATGAAATGTATTTATTTATTAAAACAATAAGTTATGACATGATGTCCAGTATTTTTTGTAACGGTGCTGAATTCAGGTGGGATCAATCTTCAGGTTTCATCTTCCTGTTTATATGCTGTTTTGAGGACATTCTTATTCAAAAGATAGATCACTATGGTAACGGTCTTAATTTCTCATCATTCTGAAACCTGTGGATATGAACTCTGGAGATTGCAACACCACATTTTCCATGTCAATCTGATCCTATACAGATTGTTGTTGTTTCTCGTATTATTTCACTGTTTTATGGGATATTCAGAAAGAAAGCGTCTCTCTGCCGTTGGGTGCATCAGGATTGGTTGGTTTTTAAATGTAGTAACGTGCGGTTGCCAGGTTGAGCGGTTTTCCTCCTTTAAGTATGTCACTTGTTTATGCCCCAGTGCTCTGAGCAGCAGGGGAGGGGGGCAAAATGGACAGACTCAAATGACCCCAAAGTGACAAGCATTTTAACATTTAGTTGATTTTTCCAAGAAAACCAAAAAAATAATTACTAGTATTTATTAATGTATAACTAGTACTGTTGTTCTTTAGTCAATTAATCATTCAAAGCAGAGGTGAGTGAGTTGAGTGAAGAGTTTTTATAGAAATACCAAAAAATACAAAGTCAGATTAACCTCATGATTCACAAGTTGAATCTGTTATAAATACATAGTTTTCTAGTACTTTTTTTCTACATAAATAGTAGTTTTTGCATGAATTCCCCCCGCAGGTGTAGTCTAGATTGCCACACCCCTTTTCGTTGTCTAATTGATCAGTAGGACATGTTTTTACTATTAAGGTATTAAAAAGCAGTAGCCACGTTGTTATAAAAATCAGCATTATGACCCAGGGGCTATAGGAAAAGGGCTATATAATCTCTCACCATATCCCCTACTGTCAGTATTGTTACATCATGGTTAAATAAATAATACTAAACTAACACCAGTGTTTCTGTCTGTGGTTTTGACAGGTATAAAAAAGTATGTTGTGGGCCTCATTATCAAGACTTCCTCAGACGCTTCAACTGTGGAGGTAAGTGTACAAAATTATTCGAAAATTATGATTAAAAAAAACTATTGTCAACCATGTTATTGTTTGTGCCTAAATCTGCACCTGAAGCTGGAGCTGATGTCTTCAGGGTAAAAATACATCAGTTTGGTTGGCAGCATGGTGGCTTAGGGGTTGGCGAGCTTACCTAACCATGTTGAATACGGTCAGAGGGGCTGATGGCGCAGACTGGCTTCCTACCAGTCTACTTCAGTCTACCCCGGGGCAGCTGTGGGAACAGTTGTAACTTAACATCACATTCGTGGGTTTTAGGGAAATGATTCCTTACTACTTTGAAGAATTTTGTGAGGACCTTTCCCCATTCAGATATAATATTTTGATTTGATTGCTTAATTGCTATGGCAATGGACAATCATTGCTTTAACTTGAAATCCATGCCATAAATATACATCCAATGCATTAATATGAATATAAATGTTAAAGTACTCGTCTATAGGTAGTAGTTGCAGTGGTGGTGGTATATAGGCAGCAGCAGCAGCAGCAGCAGCAATAGCCTAACCCAGCTTGTTGGTTGTTTTTTGTGGTGCGGTCAGCTCCCGTTAATGACCCCTCACTGTGGACATGATGTCACTGCTCTGCTCTATAATCTCCCTGAGTAAATGCAGAGTCTGCACTTTCAGCCATGTTTCTGCTGTTTACGTCATGTTCTGGACAAAAATCACAACATTCACCCTCTTAAATATAACTTCACCTGTCCCAAATGACCAACAAATACATTTTCACCAACAAAATTGTTATTATGCTAACTATTTTACATCTAATTAAGAGCATCTCATTAATGTTTCATTGTGTTTTTGTTTTTAGAAAGAAAAGGTGTACATTGGGAAGCTGAACATGATCCTGGTTCAGGTAAGATTGTTTGTTACAGTTTATACAATGTGACTGGAATTACTTTAAATCAAATAAATATTGATTTAAAACAACATCTTATATCTGGGGCAATATTTATGAAATGAAAAATGTATATACTAGGACAGCGTGAATAATCACGATAAAATCTCTGTATTTTTTAAGTTTTTAAAAACTGCATTTATTTAACTATCAGTTTTCTTAGCAACTAAATATGTGTGTAAAACCCACAAGTTTAGACCTCTACAAACATGTCCTGATATGCATGGGGGTCTTGTATTAGTTTAGCAGTTCAGATTTCTTCTCTCTTCTCTCAAATGTCAATGCCCCTGTTTTAAAATGTCATCTTAAAACTGAAAATTGTCAGAAATTGCAATTATATATTTCCCAAAATCGTTAAGCCCAAGTTTCAAGCAGTAAAAATACAAACTTAAAAAATACATTCATTAAGTAGCTTTGGACTTGCCTGATTCAGTCTTGTCTTTTATTTTTCTCAACTGTTTAATGACTCTGTTGGCACAAAAACGCCCCTCTCTTAATTTACCTCTGAGCTGTTTATAGTGGGATGGTTCAGGCTGAGCTCAGAGCAGCTGCAGAAACCTCCTTTAAAACACTAGAACCAAACTTTACCAAAGGTGCGTCCAGGGGCTACCTCAGCTGCTGCTCTCCACATGGAGGAGCAGCAGCTCTACTCGGAGCTCCTCCCGTGTGACTGAGCTCCTCACACCTCACCTTTTCTCTGAGGGGAAACTTATTTCAACTTGCATCCAGGACTAGACCAGGACTAGACCAGGACTAGACCAGGACTAGACCAGGACTAGACCAGGACTACAAGAAAATCCATCTACAAAACCATGACAAATATCCCACAGACACTCTTTTGCTGTTCTGCCTGAAAATGCCACTCTTAAAGTCACTTGGACTAAAACCCTCTTGTCTAAATCCTAATTATTATGAATGCGCCCATTACCCTGTCTTTAAACTGTTATCAGTGCAGTGAATGAGCAGCTCCAGAGATCATTGTTTTGCCTCTGAATGAGACCAAAGCTTAAATTAGTGGCTGCCTCTCTCAGTCTGACCTGCTCCACTGAGGCTGGGATCTCTACTAATAAAGCATTTTACATTTCAATTTCTTTGTCTTTATTAATGAAAATTGTTAATTTAGACCAGCTGTAACTGTAATCCTTTTTCCACAACAAGAATACCATCTGCTCTACAAATATTAAAGTACCACTGCGTAACCTTTTATTTAAAAAAACAAACAAAAAAAAAGTTTGTGTTTTTTTTTGCACTGAAAAACATGTATCCTTAATGTGAGTAGGCTTGTCTCTCCATAAACCTTACTCTTCCTCTTGGTTGTCTCCATGAAAATGCTGTTCCTTTGGCTATAATCTTAATAATAGTATATCAGAATGGCATAAAACACATCTGTCTATTTCCATAGACCATGACCTAAAACTGCGAACTGATTAGTTTCTTCTTAGTTCTTAGTTGAAGGTTGAAATTATGAGGATGTGAGGCCATCAGACACACAGGGATATAGGAGGATGGGAGGGCATCTGACATACAGGGATATTGCTTTGTGTGATTATCATTTACAATCACCGGCATTCCCATGAAGATTCAGACCACAGACTGTGATTGTGCATTAATGTGAGAGTGACTCAGCGCTGACATCACAAACCCTCAGTGTTTTGTCCTTAGGGGGCTTCTGTACTCCATACTGCTCATTATACACAGCAGCAGAATTATAGAAGGAATTCAGACTAAATATAGAGTGGACTGAGGTAGAATGAAACATTTGGCTCTACAAGACAACCCATGCAATTCTCGTCAATGCTGACTGCTCCCTGAATGGAAACAAATAGGTCCACAATTTCACATTTTACCATTTTGTGCAAGATATGAATCAATGGATACCCAGCAGTGGCAGTGACAAATATTGACAGAAATTGATCTCATTTTTATTTTGGTTTCTCCTAATGACAAAAATCTTATATGTCTGCAATTCAATCAGACATTTACCAAAACGTGCCTATAAACCCTAAATCTTTTCACGTATATAAAGAATGGACTGAATCTTTCATTAGCGGGATACACACTGATTGTGTTGGGATAGCGCTCTGAAGGGGGAGTGACATGGTGGAGACAGAGAATAAAAAATAAAAGTGAAACTTATAAAACATGTTAATAGATGTTTTTGCCAAATATAGATCACCATGTTACCTTGTATTGCTTTGAAAATGCAAAATTCTTTTCTTTTAGCAATTAATACCACATAGAAGTCTAATACCCCCTCTTTAAGCATGCTTTTCTGTGTGTTAATGCAGATCTTGAAACAGGAGTGGCCGAAGCATTGGCCCACCTTCATCAGTGACATTGTGGGCGCGAGTCGGACGAGCGAAAGTCTCTGTCAGAACAACATGGTGATCCTCAAACTGCTCAGTGAAGAGGTGTTTGACTTCAGCAGCGGGCAAATGACACAGGTCAAAGCCAAGCACCTCAAGGACAGGTACAAATACAAGCTATTAATGTATTTACTGTAATGCATTATCAAGCACCTCAAGGACAGCTACAGAGGACAACATGTGACTTTTGACAATCCTATAGTAGTTCATGTAGGATCGACAGAATTGGAGCTTTCATGTGTCATTTTGAGCTAGTGTAAGATCTCATGGTAACATAAAGAAAGTACAATTATTTTCTGTTGAAAATTACATTCTATTGCTAAAAAAGGAGCATTTTTATCTTCACTGTAGTATTGTAATTGCACTCTTTATTACTGGGCAAGGGTGACACCGGATTTTTACTAATAGTATATTTCTGGACCCAGGAGAGCTCTTGAGTCTTATTTGTACTATTTGCTTTAGTTTACTTTTTTGCACTGTTTACACCGACTTCGGACACTATTTAAAATACAGGAAAGCTCCTTGATCCTTCTTTGGATGTTCTATGCAAATGTACAGAAAGATGACACTTTGCAAACCTGACTGCACTTGTTTTGACTCTAACCTATTTGTTCACTCCAAACTCCAAACTAGGGCTGCCAAAACTAGATCCAAAATACACCAAAACAGGACAAAGTGTGATCTTTCCTGGTTTGAGCAGGGTCTTTATCAGAACTATTATAAAACCACATGGTGAGATTAAAACAACTTTGATAATTATGTTATGACTAGAGCCCGAAATATCGGACCGATATTTTCATATTTTAGAGTATCGGCTATTGGCCTTAAATATGATGGACGGTATTTTGTTTGGGTCAACCAGCCTACCAGGTGACTACACAGCTCTCTTATCCAATTTATAGTAAAAGGGGGTGGTAGATTGCAATTGATACAAATTTTATATTTGGTGAATAATTATCAAAATCTGCATTACATTTCACCAAAAAACAGAGGCAGACCTTATCGGTCATCGACTTCTCTGCATTCTAAACTATTTGTATTGATATCGGCCATGAAAAATCGGCTGATCTCTGATTATGAAGGTTGCATTCTGTTGTATTGTGGTATTGAAATCTTGATTAAAATTGTAATATCGTTAGTGACAACACTAATCCAAACTGTAGGCTGCTATTACAACACTATATAATTGGAAAAAACTTAAACTTGAATAAAAAAATCTTTTCATTGTTTGTTCTAATTAAATTTGTTTTATTTTTCAGCATGTGCAACGAATTCTCCCAGATTTTCCAGCTCTGTCAGTTTGTAATGGTGTGTCCCTTCAAATATTTCATGCTCAGCTTATTTTAATTACATATATATTGATTTGTCTGTATCTGATCTGCGTGTATTCTTATTGACCCTCTGCAGGAGAACTCCCAGAATGCCCCTCTGGTTCACGCCACTCTAGAGACACTGCTGCGCTTCCTCAACTGGATTCCTCTTGGTTATATCTTTGAAACTAAACTCATCAGTACTTTGGTGTACAAGGTGAGCCCATTGATCAGGGGTGGGCATGTGGGGAAAAATTTAATTAAAACAATTTGTCAGTTTGATCACAAGCAAAGAAAAATATACTTGAGTGAAGGAGAGACCCACTCCCATGGACTAAACAAAACTCAGCACTACCATTCAATGTCCACCCTGTTTATAGATTTCAGACAAAGGATTTATTTCTGATATGAAGGATTTGGCATGGCAATGGCCCTCTGTTGTTATAGCAAAACACAGTTCAAATCAATCAATTATTATATTTTTTGAATGGGGGAAAGAATAATAAAGTGAAGTTATGCAGAAGAAGGCAATTGACATTTAGTTTTTTTAAATATATTTTTATTTATTTAGTATAAATGCTATTGCAACTCTTGGTTATTCATGTTAATGTTTTTTTCTCTTCCAGTTTTTGAATGTGCCGATGTTCCGTAACGTGACTTTAAAGTGCCTGACGGAGATCGCTGGAGTGAGCGTGAGCCAATATGAAGAGCAGTTTGTTTCTCTGTTCACCCTCACCATGTGTCAGCTCAAACAGGTGAGACTGCGGAAGGGCATTTGACTTAAACCATGTGTCAATAGCAAGGCTGTTCAATGTACATGCCCCCTCTTGCCTGAAAAAAGCAGGCTAGCTGTCAATCAAACCTGTTGCTAATGCTAGCTGGAACTGACTTCTGTGAAAGGAGGTGGTTTGTTATTGTTGTCAATATTTTTTTACTAATCATGATCATGTAGAGCAGCTTTAAACAAACATTTCAAGACCAGAATGACAAGCCTGACATGAAAAAATCAATAGAAAGTCAGTTGGAGCCAGATTCGATAGAGCCAATTTGTGGCTAAGCTAACTTTCTATTTAGAACCATGGAAGTATAATAAAATCTGTAAGATGAAGCAAAGATAGAGTGATGGTGTTTGCTCATTGGCACAAAAATCTTTTTCTTCTGCATTACTTCCTCAATACTTGCCCACCGCCGCCTACCGTGTAACATCACAAACGTGACTAGTTCTGACCAATCAGCACGATAACTGCTAGTGGGGAGCTAAAGCGGACACTTTTCATTTAAAAGCCTATTCAAATAAGGCAAAACCTCCAGGTTTTGAATGGAACAACCAGAGCATATCATTCTGAACAGAAGTTAATTAATAATGTCAATTACAACATATTTCTAACTGAATAGAGTAATAATTGAAATCACAATTTAAATAATGTGTTCTTTAAATGTTAATTGCTATGGCAACAATCTCAATATTTCACCATTTTGAAACCATTAGTAACTCTGTGTTATTATTGTTTCCCTGCGTTTCAGATGCTGCCTCTAAACACAAACATTCGCCTGGCCTACGCAAACGGCAAAGACGACGAACAGAACTTCATCCAGAATCTGAGTCTGTTCCTCTGCACGTTTCTAAAGGAGCACGGACAGCTGATTGAGAAGAGGCTCAATCTGAGAGAGACTCTTATGGAGGTCAGAGAATACACAAGACTATACTGTAATACATTTCAAGGTGCAGTATGCCACTTTTCTGGTGGCGGGCCCACTTCTTTTCCTGGAGTGTTGTCTGGATATTCTGGAATGTTCCATGGTATAACATTAAGCTTATATCTTGCATTTATTCAATTATGGGGTTTTATTGCTTAGAAATACCTTAATAAAACATGCACTTACTTTGAGTGGGGGAGCCTCTCCACAGATTGGGCCTGGTGATGTCATTTGCTTGTCTCCATGGAGAAAGACAAGTTTAAGGCAGTACAATCAAGGCAAAGCAATGCCATCTCCGTGGAGACAAGCAGGTGGTGGATCCTCCACCTGAGTAGTTACACAATACACCTTTTAATACAAACACACGACAACACTTCAATATGAACACACGCCATACACATCTAACCAGGGCTTTAGGGCTTTAGTCTATAAACATGGACAGCTGATTGAGAAGAGACTCAACTTGAGACTATGCAATATAATACACAGCAATATGAATGCAAGAAAATACACTTAAATATGAACACACAGCAGGAGACCCCTGGGGGTCGCAATTAATTAAAGTTACAGCTGCATTTAAATTATTATTATTTTCTTATTTAACAAATTAAACTAAAACTCAACAAAACAACTTACACCTCACTGTTTTTAAAAGGCCTGTATCTGATTTCTTTATGTATTTGAGCAAAATGCCCCAGTGCAGATATATTGTATAAGCTCCTCCTAAGGTCAAAATAAGTCTGCTGTCAGCTTCTTATTAGCAAACATTTTACTGTCTGAGAATCAGGAAGTATGGGATTAACATACTAGTTGTTGTTGGCTTTACCATGACAGCTAAACTTCATTCTGGTCTCTGAAAGTTGCTTATAAACTTATACTTGCTTAATAAACTTATAAACTTCTTGTCTCCATGGACATTGCTAAGTTTAATGCCATTTTCTGGAACATTTTAGACAAACCCATTGAACCTAAATATTGAACTGTCCACATGAAATCATTACCAGTTAAAAACACTGGTACAACTTGACATAATTAGAAAAAAAATATTGGCGTAAAAAGGGTCTATATGGGGAATAATTGTTAAACCACAGTACATGTTCTTTTTATATATTAAGCTAATATTTGGACAGTTATTTACCATTACATCCCTAACATCGAATCTGTTGTTTTGAGGAGACACACGTTGTTTGCTTGTTAGCTTCCTCTTTGTCTAACGATTGTCTAAAAGTACAAATGTCATGTCCCTTTTGGCTCCAGGGCGGCCTCAAAAATAGGAATTTCCCAGTGAAAAAAGGTCAAATAAAAATAAATGTACCCTCCTTTTCTACAACTGCAACACTGGCCTACATTCTGTTTCAATGCATTCTCCCACACAGCTTGGTATTTCAATACAATGGAAAAAGCTTGATACTCAATTTGAATCTTTTGGTAACAATTAGGGTTGTCAAAAGTATCAAATTAGATGCTAATCGATATTTAAACTAGTATCAACACAAAATACTCATTTGAACAGGTGTTGATATAAAAAAAAAAAAGCATTCACAGGACAGAGATGAACCTTTCCTGAAAGGACACATTGGAATAGAAAAGAAAGTACTACCATTTAATGTTGAAAATCACATTCTATTGTCTAAATAGTGTTTTTTATTATCATCCTGGTATCAGAATCTGCATCGAGTTGTCTGAGTATATTCCTTTGTGTATGTTCTAAGAAATTTGTGATATATTTTTTATGTCACTACCCCTTCTCTGTAGATGATTTGTAGAACATTATTTTATAGCATCATAGCAGGGCTGGCCAGTATGGCCGTTATTGATTGATCAGAAGTTTCTATTTGATTTTTTTTTAAAAAACTACTAACAATGGCTTTCATAATTCAATTTCATAGTCATCCATTTAATAAAAAAAAAAAATTCAAATTTCTTCCACCATAGTCTGAACTCTGCCCCAAACTGCTTTTACTGAAAGAAACCTCTCCCTTAAAATCACCCAAGCTCAAATGTGTAACCTTTTAGCCAAAAAATAGATGAGAATAAAAGCATGTTTTTTGTTTTGTTTTGTTTTCTTCATTTTGGTTATTTTTATTGAGCTGGAAAACTTGTGTCCTTACTGTGAGCGGGCTTGCTGACTCTTATTTGGCCTGAAGGAGGGCTACACATTAGGCCTCACTCACTCCTCCTTTCTGCTACTCCCATATAAATCCTTATCATCTAAATAAAATGATTAGTCGACTCCATTGACTGATTAATCGACTACAACAAGCTCTAAATATTTCAGTATAGCGTAAAACTATCTATTTCCATGGTGATGATTGTTCAGAATGACACTAAAATGAAATGAAAAATCCTCATTAGTGTTGTTAACTTTGCCTTGTCTTTAGGCTCTGCACTATATGCTGCTGGTGTCGGAGGTGGAGGAGACAGAGATATTTAAGATCTGTCTGGAGTACTGGAATCATCTGGCTGCAGAGTTGTACAGAGAGAGTCCCTTCTCCACTTCCACGTCTCCTCTGCTCTCTGGAAACCAACACTTCGACGTGCCCCCAAGACGACAGCTCTACCTGCCCGTGCTGTCCAAGGTAAGGCAGACATACATACATACATACAACATATTATATATTATCAAAACTGAGACTAAACCATGACTTAACCCAGAACTGAACTTGGACTAGATCAGGGCTAAATAAGGACTATAACATAACCAACAAGTCCATTCTTGTATTAGTTTGTCTGTTCAGATTTTAGTCTTCTCTCCAATGTTGATGATGTTGGATGTGCTTAAAACTGAGGAAATCGGCAAATGGCAGTTTCAATGGTCACAATTATCAAATAGCAAACAGTGCAATAATTTAATATACGGTAATTCCTCTGCAAACAACAAAATGTCTTACTCTGTATAAAACATGCTGAATTAGTTTAGCAGTTCATATTTCATTCTTCTGATTGTTTGAAATGTGAACTTAACACGCATTGCTTGTCGGATAAAGCCCAATTAGATGTTTTTCCAAATTGTTCAGCTATAATAAATGGCTCACGTTCAATTTAAAATGTTATCTGAAAAATAATATCCTAATCCTAATCCTACAATTTGCAGAAGACAACAGTTCATAATTGCTTTGTTTTCAGGACATTCTGTCTTGATGCTGGACTGCTTATTAGCTTATAGGGTTCCAGTTATATTATATATGGTGCTATTTTGAGGAAAGTTGGCCATTCAAAAAGATTAATGCTAAAATGTCGGGTCGGAAGGCACGCTCTGCTGTGATAGGTCAATCGAAGTGATGTTTAGGACCAGGGCTATTTTTTTAAGTTAGGAAACAGTTATGGTTAAGGTTAGAGTTGGAGAAATGCTGTGGGTTAGTTAACATATTAGCAGAAGCAACTTTAAAAAGCAAATTTGTCACCTGCTAGTCTTTTCTCAACTTGAACCATACAATAAAACAAAAAACAGTCAAGCATATAACATTTTAGGCCTGTTCATGGCAACATGTTTCTGTGGCAACCAGAACTACATGATGGCTTCCTTCCCTCCGGACGTCACCATCTTAGACTTACAACCAACTATCTAGTGCTAACCATTCAAAAGCTACAGTATTTTGAATATTTAATTGCTATGGCTACGATTGTAACTTTTTATCATTCTGAAACCCATGGATACATCGTATTAGTGTGGCGTCATCCATTATAAAGTCTCATTCACAAAATGTGTTAATAATCTAGTATATTCATGCTGTTATTTTGTTGACCATACACTTGTAGCTCTCTACCAGAAAGATTGCCTAAGAGGTCTTGTTTTGTAAGCCCAGTAAAGGATTACATAACAGAAATTGCCAAATCTTCTGGCAGACTGAGGAAACAGGTGGTGGCTCTAAACTATCACAACAGTTACCCAGCCACAGTTTGGTGAAATTTAACAAAGCAACACCAGATAAGAATGTTTGCTCATTAGTGAAAATATAAACCAGATGCTGTTTGCGATACTGTGAAAAGTCTTAAAACACATTTCTTAATTGCCTGCAAACTTGGCCGATATTTATCATTTAATATTGTTTTTATTTTGTGGTCCCATATTACTCTATTTTCTTGTCTCTGGGTATGTTTTTGATGAGGAAACAACATCACAACAGAGTTATAACATTATAACAGGGTTGTGTTTGTTTTCTTATAAGAAAAAAAGTTTTAGTGTTTTTACTTTGGCATTTTGTGTTATGGTTGGTGTAAATGTTTGGCTTTGTCTTGTTTCAGGTGCGTTTGTTGATGGTGAGTCGAATGGCAAAGCCTGAGGAGGTTTTGGTGGTGGAGAATGACCAGGGAGAAGTTGTACGAGAATTTATGAAGGACACTGACTCCATCAACCTGTACAAGAACATGAGAGAGACCCTAGGTAAGAAAGACTCTATAAACATGTGAAAGAACATGAGACTCTGGGTAAGATCATACAAGAACAGAGTAAGGGGGACATTGTTAGGGCTGTAGTCGATTAGTCAAGAACTTTTTAAATTACCAAATAAATAAATAAAGTAAACTAAATGACCTCTCTCCCCAGTGTACCTGACTCACCTGGACTATGCAGACACAGAGCGCATCATGACAGAGAAGCTCCATAACCAGGTGAATGGGACCGAGTGGAGCTGGAAGAACCTGAACACACTGTGCTGGGCCATTGGCTCCATCAGTGGAGCCATGCACGAGGAGGATGAGAAGAGGTTCCTCGTCACCGTCATCAAGGTAACTAGGAATGTAACTGTGGTTCTATGAATCCTACTGATCGCCAGGGGGAGCATTTGCGAAGGAGTCAGTTGTGTCCTGTTGTCCTATTTTCAGGGATTGATTAAGGAGCTGTTGATTTCATTGTGTTTGTGTGTGTTCCAGGACCTGTTGGGTTTGTGTGAGCAGAAGAGGGGCAAAGACAACAAGGCCATAATTGCCTCAAACATTATGTACATCGTGGGGCAGTATCCACGTTTCCTCCGAGCGCACTGGAAGTTTCTCAAAACAGTCGTCAACAAACTCTTCGAATTCATGCACGGTCAGACAAACTAATACCAGAAAAGTTACATTTTAAAACTTAAAAATAACCATATTTGAATATTAATATGATTTTGTTACACATATAAAAAGTGTATTTTTCATATTTTGAAACATGTTATTCATATTATGTCATTTTTCCCTCTCACAGAGACTCATGACGGTGTGCAGGACATGGCGTGTGACACTTTTATAAAAATTGCTCAGAAATGCAGACGCCATTTTATCCAGGTCCAAGTGGGAGAAGTGATGCCTTTTATCGACGAGATCCTCAACAACATCAACACAATCATCTGTGACCTACAACCACAACAGGTCAGGGAAAACTGCAATAAAGACCAAGTTTAGTCCAATGAGAATAAAATGCACAATAAATAGGACATGTTAAAATGCACTTATGCCAAAAGTTTTTCCTATTGTATTTCCTCTGTTTTAATGTCTGCTCTTTCATCTTCAGGTGCACACATTTTATGAGGCGGTGGGATACATGATCGGAGCACAGACAGATCAGGCGGTTCAGGAGCACCTCATAGAGAAGTACATGTTACTGCCAAACCAGGTGTGGGACAGCATCATCCAACAGGCCACCAAGGTAAGGCTGTGTACCAGTACTGACAGAACTTTCAACGTCATGACTAGCTCTCAACATTCTCTGGGGGGAAATTTCTGTGGCAACACAGAGGGCACTGCACTCTTTGAAGTGCTTTTACTTTAGTTTAATGTATGGGATTAAGTGTGACATCACAGTTGTTTGGGTCCAAAACACTGGGAGTACCATAGACACAAACAGCAGAAATAGGGACTTTGAACTGAAGACATAACAAGGACAGAAATTAAAGTGTTAATATTTTTTCCCAATAAAAACATAATTTTTATCCCCATTTTGCAAAGCCCTGGAGCAAGTTAAAGTCTATGAAAATTCCATTAGTAGTGAATGAGGTAGGAATTCCACTGGGTCCATTAGTCCTGGGACTAGTCCTGTTTTATACATTAAAGGACTTTTTAATGCAGTCAGAGTGCCTTCTCTTAAATGTCTGTAAATGAAGCTTTTCCACTATGATCCTGATGAGCACCTGGCCTGAAATTTAATTGACTCACTGAAGCACTCATCTTCCTCTCTTATTTTCATTCTCATGTTTAACACATAGACCCTGCACGTTTAAGCTAAGCTCTTCTCTCAAACAGAAGATACTCCATCTTGTGATGTCATGTGGCAATGACAAGGGTACCGCCCTGGAATTGCCACATGACATCACAATCTCTACTGAACTAAAGGTAAAAGGTAGCCATTAACTAAAACTACCCTTTCATGACGTCATAAGGTGGAACAGAGCATTTTGAGCTTTGAAGTTGTAGACAGACTAATAATGAAGGGTTACTCAAGGGTTTGAGTAACCCTTCGTTATTAGTCTTTAAGCTTAAAGCTTAGCCAGGACCTTTTAACAAAACAATTACAGACTCATTTAATTTTTTGTTGACACTGTCCCCTGGTTTGTCTCTTAAGAACGTGGACATCTTGAAGGACGCAGAGACGGTCAAACAGCTTGGCTCCATTTTGAAGACCAACGTTCGTGCCTGTAAAGCCGTGGGACACCCGTTTGTGATCCAGCTCGGACGCATTTACCTCGATATGCTAAACGTGTACAAGTGCCTGAGCGAAAACATCTCCGCCGCCATCCAGACCAACGGTGAGCGAGAACTGTACACAGACCGGGCTTAGACCGGGCTTAGACCGGGCTTAGACCGGGCTTAGACCGGGCTTAGACCGGGTTTAGACCGGGTTTAGACTGGGTTTAGTTCTATTTTTGGTTGACTCCTGCTTTGGACTTGTTTTAGTGACCACTGTGATATTCTATTTTGTTTCATTATTAATTCTATTATTATTATTAGGCCCGAGCGCCAAGGCGTAGGGCCTATTGCGATTGTTCAGCAGTGCGCACGCAAACAGAGCGCAAAGTGCTCTCCCCTTTCCCCTTTCCAAACATAGTGGCACTCATGTCAGTGACTGGTGCCCGCTGACATGGCACGGTGGCACTGCCCATGGCCGCGACAGCGGCCTAATTGTAATTAAGTGCGCCCGCAAAAACAGAGCGTGAAGCGCTCTCCCCTTATCAAACACTCAATGCCACTCCATAGTGACACTCATGGCATCCAATAGTACAGACTGGCATTGCCCATTGCCGCGACAGCGGCATATTTGTAATTGTTCACCCCGGTAAACACCAAAAATGTGCATTGGACATGTGAGTAATCGATGAGGTCATTGACAATGGACCCCACAGGTGCGTTACTGGACGCGAGTGCTTTCCAATGACATGTATATGTGCCACCAAAGCTGGCGCTATATTGTTATTGTTCTGTTTTTTTTTTTCTTATTATTATTATTTTCCTCACCCCTTTTTTCAGGGTTCGGCAACTTCCCGCCGATGAAAAGTCACCAAATTTTGCACAAAATTCAAGCCAAAATAGGAATTTACAAATACTCTGTATTACAAAATCTAAAAAAAATGGCGTGACAGCGCCCCCTGGAAAATCAAAATACATTGTGCCTAGGGCTATACCCGAAAAATGAACTTTGTCGTAGACAAATGAAATTCGGGTGGTGGATAGGTCATGTCGTTCCAAGCCAAAAAATATATTACGCGGTTGCTAGGCAACCAACAGGAAGTCGGCCATATTGGACCGATCGCGTGATGTGGCGCCGAAGGCGCATTTTCCTGTCCTCGTATTTTAACGAACTCGTCCTAGGGTTTTTGACCCAGCCTCACCAAAATCATTCTGTATCATCTAGACAAGTGGGACATTAAAAGTTGTTAAAAGCTTGCTGTAATATTGAACGGTGTTTCCGTGACAACGGCACAAATTTTGGGTTCGTTTTTGCAGCTCGCCATCAAACTTCGATGAGTGATAATTTACGCATCCTTTGGTCGATTTCACTCAAACTTTAATCGTTGGTGGACACCCCGGCCCTGAACAGATTGAAATAAGAAAATCTGAAATGGCTGCAATAGCGCCCCCTAGGGAGATTGCATGGAAGTGCAAAATTTTACTTTGTCGTAGACATACCAAATTTGGAACACACATTCGTGACATGGTCTCGATCAAAAAACTCAATGACACCCCCACGCCATCTCCCATCGTGTTGCCATGGCAACAGGCCTAACATCTGTCCTCGCCAATAGGACGCCCGACAAAAACTTTGGCGTAGCCAAACCAAATTTGGTACACAGATGCATTGTGGGAATAGGAACAAAAAAGTATATTACGCCGTTGCTAGGCAACCAACAGGAAGCCAGCCATATTGGATAGACCATGTGACCTGGTGGCGAAGGCGCCATTTCCTGTCCTTGTATTTTAACGAACTCGTCCTAGGGTTTTTGACCCAGCCTCACCAAAATCATTCTGTATCCTCTAGACTAGTGGGATATTAAAAGTTGTTAAAAGCTTGCTATAATATTGAACGGTGTTTCCGTGACAACGGCACAAATTTCGGGTTCGTTTTTGCGGCTCGCCATCAAACTTCAACGAACAAACTTTGACCGATTTCACTCAAACTTTAATTATTGGTGGACACCCCGGCCCTAAACAGATTAATATAGAAAAATCTAAAATGGCCACAATAGCGCCCCCTGGGGAGATTGCATAGAAGAGCAAAATTTTATTTTGTCGTAGACATACAAGATTTGGTACACATATTCGTGGCATGTTGTCGATGAAAAAAGTCAATGACACCCACATGCCATCTCCCATCGTGTTGCCATGGTAACAGGCCAAAAATTTGGTACACGGATGCATCATGGGAAAAGGAACAAAAAATATATTGTGACCACGGCCTCTCCTAAACCAAAGTCCGCCATCTTGGATTAATCATGTGACAAATGTCATAATGTAATCCTATATAGATATTTAATTCTGCCGTATTTTCATTTGTGAAACTTTTAAAACAGCCACAACCTCAAATGTGGAAACATCTTCAAAAAGGTGTGTTAGCGCCACCAACTGGTTAAAAGTTGAGACACACATAAAATTATAATGGACAAAATAAAGCTGCCCAAAAAGCGAACAGTTTGTGTGCGATAGCAAAAGGGGAGGAATAGGGCCGATCATTGCCGCTTGCGGCTATATTTATTATTATAATTATTCAGCCCTTTTGAGTTAGTTGACACAGACCTATAATATTTGAGTAACGCAACATTTCTTAGGTTGTTTCTGCTGATTTGGTTTTTGGGATTTTGTGGCAGCTGTATCTGAAATGCCCTGGTGACTCATCTCTGCGTCTGTCTCAAACTGAAGGAGCTGCAGTAGTGAACACATTACTAAACTCTTTCAACATCTGCAAGAAAAATACTTGTACTAGTACGCTAGTGGAAGAGCCGCCACCTGCTCATCTCCATGAAGATGTCCTTGCTTTGCCCAAAATGTTCAACAATATGGCATTTTGTTAGCAATAAAAACTGCTGTAATAGAAGACAGACATATTTAATACCATACTGTGACATTCCAGGCAAAGCAATAACATGGAGACGAGAAGATGACACTCCACTAGAAAAGACACATTTAGAGTACAGTTAGTTACACTTACTGTGTGTATATATAATATAATATTAATTATTATTATTATTTTATAATTATAATATAATATTCCTGTTGTTTCAGGGGAGGTGGTGACGAAGCAGCCTCTGATCCGCAGCATGAGGACGGTCAAACGAGAAACGCTCAAACTGATCTCTGGATGGGTCAGTCGCTCCAACGACCCACAGATGGTGAGAGGCTACAAGAACATATTCATGTCAAATGTTTAGGACAGTTTTATGCTTTTAATGCATTTACATCTCTGGAGAAGTGTGTGGTGGTCTAAAATAGAGCTTCTCAAATAAGGCAGAGCCATGTCATATTAAAGAAAACACTTACAAAATCTATGGAGAAATGAATGTAAATTTTACCTGAGGGGTTTAAATTCACTATCACTATGTTTACACTGTTCAGGTGGTTTAGGCCATGTTTAGGCCAGGTTTACTTCCAGGTTAGTCCCACTTTAGTGCCAATTTGATGTGATGTATGTGTGAAACTGTATAATGTTGCAACAATGAATCGACATATTCTGACTAGTCATCTATAAAAAAGGATTGAACTGATGAAGGCCTAGGATGTCTCCTAATGTTTGTACTTTTACTTATTCATACAAAGCTGTTATTTGCAAGATAAATGACAAATGCATACCTGTTTTGGGGGAAAAAACACTGGTTAATATGGGGAATCGGCAGATACTTATAAGTATCCATATTGGTATCGGAGCTGGATCGGTGCATCCCCAATCAAAATGTCAAAAATGAATAATACCATTTCATAAATATGGTCTGTTTAGAAGCCATCAGTCACCATGTTTCAACAAATGCACAATAGTAACAATCGTACTACTATAATAATCGTCAGTCACTTGCAGCCCTAAGTGTAATGCTTTACTCTTGTACTTTTCCCATGTTTTCCAGGTTGGGGAGAACTTTGTGCCCCCTCTCCTGGACGCTGTGCTCATAGACTACCAGAGGAACGTCCCTGCGGCGCGAGAGCCAGAGGTCCTCAGCACCATGGCAACCATCGTAAACAAACTGGGCGGACACATCACCTCAGAGATACCACAGATCTTTGACGCTGTGTTCGAGTGCACGCTCAACATGATCAACAAGGTACAGAGAGTTTAACTGCTGTAAAGCTCCTTAAAGGTGCACTCTTGCCAACTTGTATTTAGACAACACATTTTCCGTGATCAATACAGATGTTTATGGTCCTGTTTAGGAGTTTCATTTTCAACAAAAAGATGAGAGTGACTTACTGAAAAACTGTTGGCTAATGCTAGCTTGCTTGTGACTGTAATGTTATTTGAGAGAGGCTTGTTTAACAGCACAAAATCAGATTACCTGTCGTAGTTTCAACCAAGTCTGTTTTTTATGCTCGGATTGTGTTAAAACAATGCTCTGATTAAAGTCTAACTTGAGTAACAGAGCTTCAAACTGAGCAGTGCCTCCCTCTAGCTAGCTTCACTCTCCCAAAAAATGTTGATGATATCTGCTGCAAAGTATTTTCTTGATTGATTTGCTTGGAATGATAAGTGAATGAGTGCCAAGAAGTGAAGGAACTCTCAGTAGCTCTATACACCTTTGTTTTGAATAAGAAACGTCAAACATCCACTTCACTGCTGCTTTAGCAAAAACCCTCTTGTATTTCCTGTTTTACAGCATAAATGACATTTGTAATCCATGTAATAAAGCCTGTAATAATCCGCCTCCCTCTCTCCCTTGTAGAACTTTGAGGAGTTCCCGGAGCACAGGACTCATTTCTTCTACCTGCTGCAGGCCGTAAACTCTCACTGCTTCCCTGCGTTTCTGGCCATTCCTCCGGCTCAGTTCAAACTGGTGCTGGACTCCATCATCTGGGCCTTTAAACACACCATGAGGAACGTTGCAGACACTGGTGAGGGACAGTTCACATTTGAAGCTAATAATAATAGTAGTATGTGGAATTTAAGATGGATTTTTAATAGTTTTTATTTATTACTTATGAGCCCTTATTTGTTGTGTGACTAGGCACTGCAAAACAATTGGGTAGCATTTCCTGTCTTTGATTTACGTTACAGTTGGTTTCACTTTCTCTCCCTGATGTTTTTATTTCTATAGCCACAGCTGCCTTGGACACTTGCCTAAAGTAATATTTGGCTTTTCAAATACACCAGAAACCAAATTAGTGGTCTAAATTCTTCTCCTTGACATCGGGGAGGTGTGACCCGAGTTTGCATCCTCGTGAGCGATTTTGAAGCCACTGCACTCCTCATGTGTGGTGCCAGTTCAACTCAGAAATAATAGGGCGACTTTATTATTCACCTCTTGTAAAGCTGTACATTTTATACTGCAGCATCTCATCCATATTAGCCATTAGAATGTGTCCTCTGCAAATAATGACACCCAGTCCAGTCCACAAAACAGCCAGTTTGAAGCATTGTTTAAAAGTAGTAGTTTCTCACATGTGTCTGTTGATCTACACACCGAGGATCAGGGTGAAGCTGCAGATTAGCGATAGTGACTCGACTTCCTATGTACTTTATGGCCAGCCTTCTGTGCATTAAAAATCATGTATCTGAACTATAGCACTACATTTCACAAATAATAACAGTTTTGACTTGCATCTAAACTAAAAGTGCAGTGCTCTGATCTTTTCAACACTTTGGAATCTCAAAGGGAGTGATTTTATTCTAGACAGAAAACGGCTGACGTGAGGTGTGCTTGCTTTGTTTTTAGCTTGTGATGTGCACGGCCTCTTTGTTGCAGTCTTTGCACTTGGAGATTTTAAATCTCCTTGTGTTTGTGGTATGTGCTTTTTGTTACACGTTTAAAAATCGTTTAAGACTGAAAATCGTTTAAGACTGACACAAAGAAAATCTTTTTAAATAAAATACTAAAAAACACATTCAGTACGCAAGTTTGGTTACAGCTAGTGGAAAAAAAGAGTGGAGCATTTTCCTGTATTATCACATGACATCAAAAGTGTTTTCTGTTTGAAAGAACTCAGCCTAAATATGCAGGGTTTGTGTGTTAAACATAAACAATATGGGCCCTTTAATATGTTTGTTGTTAACAATGTGTGTGCGTGTGTGTGTTCAGGTCTTCAGATCCTCTACACGATGCTGCAGAACGTGGCTCAGGAGGAGGCGGCAGCTCAGAGCTTTTATCAGACGTATTTCTGTGACATTCTCCAGCACATCTTCTCTGTGGTCACAGACACCTCGCACACTGCAGGTCAGAGCTGTAACCAAAATAATCATGGTGTCTGATAGACTTTCAAGGTCAAACTAAAGGTGCATTTTTCTATTGGAGGCTCCGCTATCTGTTGCATGGAAATTTGCCTGTAATGTTCCACAGTATGCCATTTAAATGATCTATCTCCAGGTGACACCACTAGGCCAAGTTACAAGTTAAGTATGTGGAGAGGTTAAGAAGAATGCACTTGATTTATATAACGCCAACCAAAGTAGTTTACAGAGCTTTATTCATTCACTCCACACTGTGATGGTAAACTACTAACCACATTGATATTAGACAATGTGGGTGAAGTGTCTTACGTAAGGACACAACAACAGTTTGCTCTAGAGTCACTGTTGTCCCACTGTGGCACCTCACAGCAGTCTCCCATCCGAGTACTCACCCAGTCCGGCCCTGCTCAGCAAGAGAGATCAGAAAAATGATTACTCATTTACTTTGATCTGCAAATATATATTACCCAATAAACAATTTCATGAGAGAATTTGCCAGTGTGACTATTAGAATGAACTTCCTAAAAAACCTAGTCTAAAGCACTATCTTTCAGTCCTCATGAGTTTGAGCAGAGCAGAGGGTTATGAATGGACAGTAACACTATGATGGGCGAGTGGGGTTAAAATTAGAACATTTATTTTGAAACTGGGCCGAAGCATCAATGGGATTCTCCAGTGAAACCAGAGCCACTCGAAGCTCTTCGACTCATGTGGAGAGAGTCAACTACAGGCCAAACTGGGCACGCATGTGAAGAGAGGAGGCTGTTTGATCTGATACAGAGGCTACTGTAGCAAAAAGACTAAAACACTTCAGGGAACTTTATGTAAGGTTTAGATTTTAAATTCCATAAATATGATCCATCCGTGTCCCCAGATGTGAGGTAAACATGGTCAAATCAAATAGAGCTTTCGCTGATTGAGTGTAATGCTGATTTGACCCAAAAATGTGCACCATAGGTACAATCCTCCAGCCAAGGTAGTCCTGACCAGCACTAGTAAGAAGATCTCAGAGATGGGTCCCTGTGTGCCACGCACTGCTCACTGCTCCTGGGAAATGCCCCAGCTGCATTGAAGGATGAGAGGACAAATTTCCCTACAAGGACAATAGAGTACCTTTAATTTATTCTTAGTTAGAAAAACATGATGGCCAAGTTGTTTGTTATAATTTGTTGTTTTGGTTCTCAAGAAAGCAATCAGAAAGCAGAATGAGCCTCACATGAGTCTCTCCTTTGGGTTGCCAGTTTCAAAGCTGAAATCCAGTTGATTTAAACGTAAAATGTTTAAATCAACTGGATTTCATGTGACTATGTCTCTCGGCTGGCTTGAGAACGCCTCTGGGTCCCCCCAGAGGAGCTGGAGGAAGTGTCTGGGGTGAAGGAAGTCTGGGAGTCCCTGCTTAGACTGTTCCCCCCGCGACCCGGCTCCAGATAAGCGGAAGAAAATGGATGGATTAAATGTAAAATGCCTGTCTCTGATCTGAACGGTCACTACCTGAACCCCAGCACCTACAGCCAATCATGAGTCAGTGCTAGTGCAGCCTCTGCAGCTCAGGGAGGGAATTCTGGAGGTTCTGAACTTCACATGAGGCCTGTTCATAAACTGAGAATGAGAAAAACTTGTACGTACAGGTTAAAGGAGACCTATTATGCAAAACTGACTTATCCACAGGAGTTGCCGGTGGTATGGATCTGTTGGTGGCGATGTCACATTGGGCGATGTGGGCCTTGCAAGGACCAAGGGCACAGCTTTAATAAACCTGCTGTATCTGTGTTTCTTTTGAGTGCGTATAAATTTATTAAATCATCCCAGTGGTATATGAGGCAAAGCATGCGTGTCAGCTCGTATGTGTGAAAGTAGTACTGCCCCAGACTGACACAGCCCGTTTGCATTGACTCCAAAGAAGACACGAAAAACTGTCCATGTGTCATCGATAGATAAACCTTGCCCTCACTGCTTTCCTTTAGTGCAGACGAGTAAATCCACATCTCCACTTCAGACAGGGGGGAAAGGAAGCCACAGAAGAACACTTTATTTAGACAGCACCCCAGAGCCCCTGGGACAGGTGTCTGCGCAGATCCCTGTGTGTCTGTCTGCAGAGGTTAAACTGGACAATTTTCTGTGGCATGCACGATATGAGCCATGTACACATAGGCCCCAACAAATCCGTAACACTGACTCTGTGTTGTGATGATGTTTACGGTGACGTCCGTTCCCATTGGGCACTGCATCTTTCTAAAGCGATAGTCTGTGGACTATTTCTTTAATTAAGTTGTTTTAGATGACCAGTGCGATTTAAGCACTTTTTTTTTTTTAAATAAAGGGGAATTGTGCTTCTGAAAGCTCAATGTGCTTCAAAGTGGGCCATACTGTTGAGCACTCTGGTATCTTTCTTAATGTGTGTAAACTGGTGTCCCCTCTCAGGTCTGACGATGCACGCGTCCATCCTGGCCTACATGTTCAACCTGGTGGAGGAAGGAAAGATCACAACAGCCCTGAACCCAGCCACGCCCTCCAACAACCAGGTCTTCATCCAGGAGTATGTGGCCAACCTGCTCAAGACTGCCTTCCCACACCTACAAGAGTAAGTACTCTGAAGCAGAGACTGGACCAGGGTCTGGACCAAGACCACCTTCCCACAGGAGTGACTACTAAGATCTAAACCAGGACTGTGCCAGGACTGCATTCCCACACCTAAGAACTCAGTTAAACCCAGGTACTAAACCAGAAACTAGACCAGAACTAAGACTAAAACTAGGTCAAAACTAGGACTAAACCAGGTCTTCTTCATCTGGTAACATTTTGCTGACCTGCTTTAGTGTACCCTCTCACCTACAGGAGTGCATGTTAACAGCTCTATAGGCTAAACCAATCACGAAACCAGGTTCAAATGTGACTGGGCCAGGACTGTAACCCAGACCAAAATATGAATAAACTCACTATTCCAGGCACCATATAATGCTAGTACAATACGAGCAGCACCTCTACACACACAGTGGAGATAATTAATGCATAAATGTGTGAAAATGGTTAATTGTCAGATGGCTCCATGGAAACTCCTGTTGTCATGGAGACGAGAGACGAGTGGATTTGTTTAGAGAAAAGATGGTAGTATTTGTAAATGTATTGGAGAAAAATACCAGAGGAGAGGATGCAGTTGGAGCAGAGGATGCAGAGAAGAGGGTCAGATGAGACTTTTCAATCCCAGAGCCCCAAACTAGATCATAAACAAATTTCCATCCAAGGAAGTCTACTAAATGAGCCTGAATCTTCTGTCGAAAATTTTTTTTTCAACTAAATCTTGACTGAAACTGAAATTATTTTGGCCAAATGACTAAAACTAGATTTCGAAATTTCTTGTCAAAATAAACTCTGGTTTGATGGAGCAGAGGCTTAACTGAATACATTTGAAGAGAAAAGACTTAGGTGTTTTTAGCTCTAACCTTTTTTAGACATATTTGTTATCATTTTGTGTGTATCATTTCTATTTTAATTGTCCTGTCTGTTTCTCAGTGCCCAGGTGAAGGTGTTTGTGACCGGTCTCTTCAGTCTAAACCAGGACATTCCTGCCTTCAAAGAGCACCTCAGAGACTTCTTGGTCCAGATCAAGGTGAGTCACGACTCAAACTGGGGACTCAAACCATAACTAAAACTAAATCCGGGGCATAGTCCAGACCCGGACTTGGCCCAGACTAAACCAGGACCATGGCCCAGACTAAACCAGGACCATGGCCCAGACTAAACCAGGACTATGGCCCAGACTAAACCAGGACTATGACCCAGAGTATGAATAAAGAGGACTAATAAATTTGCATGAGCCTAGGGTGCTGAAGGCCAAAGATTTATCGGGTCTGAACCAAGACCCAGCACGGGACTAAATCAGGACTAAACCTTCAAAAACGGGTCTAATATTTTCTAACTAGTCCTAGGACCACCCTGAACTTGAACCTGGACTGTACCCAGAGCTGAGAACCCGGTCTAATCCAGAACTAAAACAGGACTTGATCTGTTTAGTCCCACAGAGTTGATGGGAGGTTATCTGCATACTCTGCATACTGTGGTCCACTGTTGTTTCCTTAAATAACTTTTTCCTTTAGAGTGGTTCAGTCAGAGAGGATCATGGGTAATAAACAAACCGTGTTTCTAATACTAGCTTCATCGGGATATTAGAGAGTTTAAAGGGTCTTTATACATTTTGAAAATTAAATCAGGCAAATTGGTTTTGCCCGAGCACAAATCTCTGCTCTGGTCTCTGAAAGTTGTGGAAAGTGCTTATAAACTCATGGTGAGTAATCAGGATGCTCTGAATGCATAAGGTAAGTGAGGAAGAACTTTGGACCACTGCAAACTGTTTCAAAGGAACTAGTTCTGTTTTTCACATTTTTAGACACTAAAAATCAGGTAGAAGGCCTTTAAAATCCACAGTTGTGGCCCTGAGTGACCCCTGAGGTTATGAGGGCAGCGGAACTATATCGAGGAAGTAATCAAACCCAGAGAGAGCTATTTCTGCTGAAGGAAATCCAATTACTCAGTTATAAAAAGCACTTTCAACACTTAGTCTCCCCCACCATATTGTACAGGTGGAGCAGAGGTTAGAGAGCTTGTGCACTAAGAGTCAGACCGGGGCACATGACTTCACCCACCTTGCCTAGTATGAATGGGGTGCGTATGAGTGAGTGACTGAAGTGAGGCTGCCAATCTTCACCATCGGCTCACCACAGGGCAGCTGTGCCCTTCACTCATCGATAATGAATGAGTTCTATACAAAACTGTAGAAACTTGTCAAGTGTAACAAGTTAAAAAATACCTTAAAAACATTCAAACATCATTGAATGCTCCAAAGTATGGCTTTAACTTTCAGTCTCCATGCCCACACCCCATAAATGTGACGTGGCTTTAACTACTTGTCTCAGTGAAGTCACACTCTGTTCTTTGTCTTACAGGAGTTTGCCGGCGAGGACACGACGGACTTGTTTTTGGAGGAGCGTGAGGCGTCTCTGCGTCAGGCCCAAGAAGAAAAACACAAAATCCAGATGTCTGTGCCTGGAATCCTGAATCCACATGAGATCCCAGAGGAAATGTGTGACTGAAAATGTCCCAAAAACCGCCCGAAAATCCACCTTAAACCCACCTCCACCCTCCAACACACCGGCACTACACAGGAGCTCCACACGAGGGCGCTACTGTGCGACCAAATGCCAATAACTGCCCTCTGTGGCTCTTTTTAACGCATTTTTTATGGGGAATTTTCTGTAAATTTTTCCGAAAACCTTCTAATTTTTTGTGTCTTAGGCTCATACCAATTGCATGAAGTTTAATTATAATTATAATTATTATTATTATTATTATTAGGACAAGGTTAACCACAAGATTCTGTTCCTGTTGTTTATATATATATATAAATATGTTAAATATAATAGCAATGTTTTTGTCAGAAATATTGGCTGCGTTGGTGGGGCTTTTGTAGCTGGTTAACGTGGCGCCGAATGTGAATTTAAGAATTGTGAATGAAGGCTTAATGCTTCAATGCTCTGCACTTGTAAAATCAGGAACAAATACAACTTTGAGATGTTGAATTTGGGCCAATCTTGGGGTAAAGAATGTCAGTGTAACTAGTAGAAATTGGGCAAAACTTCAAGACAATTTAGATTTTAGTTTTGGGCAAAAAAAAAAAAAAAATGTTTAAAAGATCCAAATTGGAGCGGTTTAAAGCATTGACTAAACCATTGTTTTCTTAATATTTGGGTAAATTTGCAAATGATATGAGGATTATATAGTTCCCAGAAATAGCCAAAAATAAAATTATTAGGTCCAATTATTAACTTTGGCTGCCAAATGTCTACTATTACAACTATATGAAAAAAGGTTGCTATGGAAAGTGATATATGGAAGTTGCTTGCTGGAATCAATAGAATGGTTTGGGGACGGACCACATTTCAAAACAAACTAGTTTAAACCGAGCTGGATGACAGGTTTTAGCGTCTTCTCTGTCAGTATAAATAAACAAAAGTGAAATTATGTTTTATAATATCTTTAGAAAGTGGTGTCCAAAGACGTGATTGTCGTCAGCTGAAAGGACTTTGTTATAAGATTTGGGAGTCAATCCCAAACAAATAATGAGAAGGTTCAACATTCGTGGATCATAAGTTTGGAGATTTCTCTTAAAAACAGTGACTCTCCCATTGATTGACAGGCTCCATGTTGTTAGTTGTACAGGCTCCATGCGCTCATCTGAAATGATGACAAACTCTAGAAGGTGAATGTAACGTGTGTGTTTGACATTATTCAGTCCAGCTTTGCCCCAAACCTCTCCCTCTCTTGTGTGTCCTCCTGGTTGTATACGTGCAGATGCGTTCTCTTGAGTGCATATCGCCCCCTGGAGGCTGTGGATGAGTGTCGCATGTCGACATGCTTTTGTTTTCCTCTGAGAGGAGTTTCTTTACGGGACAGTTCGGAGTGGGACATATTTATGGCTGTTTCTTCATCTTTATAACGAACTTTGGTTGAACTCACGTGAAAATGGTTTGGAAATGTACTAATTTCAAAAATGCAAAAAGTGGATATTGAAATGAATTCAAATGACTTGGAATCAAAATTTTAATTTTCATTTCAGCAGATTTTACTTATTTTTTCTTAATCTTAAATGATGTACTTGTTTTGGATATACTAATATATTCTGATGTAACTTTTCTCATGTTGTTTGTCTCCATGGAGAGGTTATTGCTTTACCTGGAATGTTCTGCAGTATGGCTTTAAACATATCTGTGTTGCATCTTTTCAGTTACAAGCTTATGCTACAAACAAACATGGAAAAAAATGCATTCTTTGTGGGAACTCACCTCCACAGATCTGACCTTGTAACTTGACCTGGTAGCGTCGCCTGCTTGTCTCTATGGAGATTGAGAAGTTTAATACCATACTGTGGAGCATTCTTAGTAAGAAACAAGCAGGTGGTATAAGTTTCATTAGAGAAGTTCCATAGTCCACCTTTATAGTGGAGTAAAGAGAATTGAACAAAACCAAAATCTCACTGACAAAAAAAAGCAAAAAATAGGTAATTTTTTTTTTTTTTTTTTTTCCCCCCGAAAACACTGAAAAGCAGGTATGCTTACTGTGAGCGAGCTTGCATCTCCACAAACCTGACTCTTGTTTGGCCCAGAGCTTGTTTCCATGGAAATAATGTTCCTTTGGCCATCATATTCCACAGTATGGCTCCATGGAAAATGTTCTGAAGTATGGTTTGAACTTTGTTTCCATGGAATCACGCAGGTGACATGCCGCTTCCAGAAAGTTGCATATTGTAGCTTTAAACTTAATTTTTCCCTTTTTTTTTTTTTTTTTTTTTTTTTTTTTTTTCAAACAACTGAAGTGTAGATTATAATCCTGGTTTCATGTCATTTTTGTCTTGTTGGCTGTTCACTTTGAGATGTTTGTTTACCGCGTGGTTCGGCTCCAGTGACGAACTCTGGTTTACATTTAATTTAGCATTTTTCATTTGTTCAAGTTCTGTCTAAATGCAGTTTTTGTTTTCACGGGGGATGAACTAAAGCGTCAAATTAGAACCTGTAAATGACCTGGTGTTACTCTGTTGTGAACTTTTTGAACTGATTAAAGTTGAATTTTATAACTGCGCCTTCGAAATGACTCTTTCATTTGATAATGATGCCATATTGTTTTATATTGTGCCTTAAAAGGAGCTGTAAGTGTTCCCAGATATGAGGCGTTCAAATACAGCGTTTACTTGGAACAACTGTGTGCAAAAACATTGGACCTGATGGACAAGTTGTTTATTATAATTTGTTGTTTTGACAGAAGAGATGATCAGAAAGCAGAAAGAGCCTCACATGACTCTCATTTGGGTTGCCAGTTTCAGCGCTGAAATCAGACTACATACAGTTCCTTTTAGTTTAGCCCATACTACTACTAGCTTTTTAATTTTCTGGTTTTCTAAATAATCCTCCTCTCCTTAATTCAATTCAGTTGTACTTTCTTTCGAGTGAATCCTGAATTTCTTGTTCATTGTGATTTGGTTCAGTGAGACATAATGAGCAGCAGAAAAGGCAATTAAAAAGAAATGTGTCGAAGTTAAGTCTTTTTTGAGGTAAAACAGCGCCATCTACTGGACACACAACACACTGCTGCTGTTCGTTCATGATTTTATTACTAGTGAACGTGGTCAGTGTAAATGGAATTACAATCCAAGTTCAGTTTCTCAAAACTAAAATAGCAACTGGCAATTTTCACAAGATCACATTCAAACATTTATGCATTTATAATAGGACGAACAGATTCAAATACTTCTCTAGGCATTTTTTGGTAGTAAAACAAAGTTCCAGAGTAGCAGTAGTAGTAGTAGCAAGTAGTGAAACTTATGTGCATTCGCCAAGCTTTCGAGTGAATAACATGACATTCAGTATTGTTTCCAAACCTCATAATTCTAAAGTCACATTCCAGTCTTAGGTCCATTTTAACATAATTGCATCTGGAAGGGCATCTGGTGTAAAAGGTTTAAAATGCAGCTGCCCCAAGGAGAAAAATCTAAAATGAACCCTGGGCCTTTTTCAGATACTGTCCTTTGCCCAGTGGCCATTTTGATTCTTATTATTGATAATACTGTACAATAAAATACATGCAGTTTTACAGATTTAAATCCAAAGTGCAAATGAGTCCACCAAAAGTTCCAAACCACGGCTGCGTCCAACTTCTGTAGCTACCTGCTTCCTCACTTGAAACTCTTTCATTTGGTGGTGTTCAGAATTTAACCTTATAAAAATACATATATGCCATAAAATCGAAATGGTATTTGTTTATGTAATTCTGGTTTTAAATTGCACAATATTAGTGAGATAAAAAAACAAACAAAAAACAGCATATATGGAAGATCATTTGTTTAATCAGATTTTGAATTTTAAATGCAAATTTTTTCACTTTTTCAGTGTTTTAACCCTGTTTTTATCCTGCGTTACTGTTACTGAATTTTTGGGGATACTTTTTCAATATTTTTCTCAGTTTAAAAATTCAGAATGAAAAATGCGCCATTTAAATAGATTTAAAACATATTTTCAAAGCCTCAAATTCAACATCTAAAATTTGAGTGCTGAATTGACTGTACTGAAAATGAAATGCAGCAACTGAAATTCAGAAAGAAAAGAATTCAGACATGTTTTTTAAGTCAAGAGGGAAAAAAATTCTATGTGAGAGCAAAACAAATGACCTTCAGAGCGTAGTGGCGAGCGCACATGTGACTTTTCCAACTGTAGTTAGTCAATACATTCCAAACAGGCGTTCACTAAAACACACAGCGGTTTTCATCCTTTGTCACGTTTTTACAGCATCATAAAACAACAATAAAACTCAATGTGAAAGTATTCTGAGGATCAAGGAGGCACTTCAACAGAAATGGGACGCAGCCCGAGTCGTGACCTGAGCTTGGAGGAGGCGAGGAGCTGGAGGTTTACGTGGATTTGATCTGAGCGTAACGCATTTTAGACCTGCACAAGGAAACAAAGACTTGTATAATACAGAGCCAATGCATTATTGTTATTTAGTGTGATGCTAGAACCTAGAACAGAACATTTACAGGCCTAAGTTTGATCACATTTCTGAACATTGTCACTGGATAATCATAAAGCCGTACCTGGGAGTCTTCTCGTGCACCTGTCTCTGCTGAAGAGAGTTTCTGAACTGAGCCTCGAGTCTGGAGTAGATCCCTCCTGACGGCTGCAGGCACAAGAGCTACAGTTACTTCACATGTTTTCAGACAAAAACAGGGAGCGTTAGTTCCTATATTACACAAAATGGACTCTTGGGAGCTTTAAGTCTCGTTAGAATGTTGTTACTTCATCAAAAACAGACCTGGAGTTGTGTTTTGTTTCATTCACACATGTTTGAGTAACACCTTTATTATTAGTCTGTCTACATCTCCAAAGCTCAAAATGCTCTGTTCCATCTTGTGATGTCATGAAGCTGTAGTTTTCAAGTTAACAGCTCCTTCAGTTCAGTAGACATTATCAAGTCCAGGACTGAAATGATCCAAATGATTCTAGTGAAGATGTGAGTTTAAACGATCTCTGAAGACTGGGGACAAGGGCGGAACAGTTTGGAAACATCTTTTTACATTTACAGAGCATATTTTAAACACACCGAGGAGCATTAACATTTGAGAGAAGACTAAAATCTTAAGTGACAAATTGATTTGAGAACATGCTTGTAGAGGTTTGAACTACACTGCTGTAGATAATGACAGGATATTTTGTTGTTGGCAGAGTTACTTAAATAACGGCAGTCTTTACAATTTACGTTTTTACATTTTCATCATGTTACATCTGAAGTATGTTAACTAAGTTTTAGTGAAAAGAGGAGTTAAATGTGCCCTATGCACTAGTTGAAATGTAAATCAAACCCATGGACCGGACAGTCTCACCTCTTGTCTGTCTTTGGCTCGGCTCTGCTCATGATCTCCAAACCTCATCTTAGTCAAATGTCCGATGATCTCTGCCATCCTCCGCTGGTCTGAGGGACAGAAGAGGACAACGCTTTCACTACATACAAATGAAGCGTATTTATGTATTGTAAAATGATAACGGTAAAATAAGTGATTGGGACTATGGTTAGGGTTCAAATATTTGTCAGTTTTATATTAATGGGTTTCAGCTTCCTGTTAAAGGAGACATTTTGATGACTTTTCTACAATCAAAAGATATAATATTTTGTTTCAAATAGTTAATTGCTGTGGTGCAGGTGGTAGTGATGGGGAAAAGTTCCATAGTAAAGTGTTAAAATGCTTGTTTCCACAGTCCTTACCCTCCTCCCTCTGTGCGTCCTGGTTGTACCTCAGAGATCTGCTGGAGTCCCATTTACTTTTCTGAAGACTGACGCTGAAACACAAATATAACAAATATAATAAATAACATTTAAAAAAAATGTCTATAACAGTTTACTTGTATTTAATTGTTGCATTTTGTATAGACTTGTATTTTTATACAGACTGATGTCAGCCTCTGTTGTTTCTCAAGTCCAGCAGGACATGATCATCCAATCAGATTTGTTTATTTCAGTGTAACAAAGGAGCTCATTGGTCACTTGTCATTTACAAATGAAATCGCATTTCTCTCCCCTCAGATCAACAAAGTTTAGTACTTTGCTCATTGATTCTGCAGAAATCTGTTTTTCAGTCCCCATTTGTTTTGTCCCATGATGGAGCATCTGTGTCTAATCCAGCTGTCAATCACACCCACCTGAATATGGTTCAGCAGTCACCAGACTCACATCTTCATAAAGTACTGAAGAAGTGTGTGTTCTGGATCCCAGCTTTTATGGGAATGTTTTATCTTTGTCTGATGTTGTGATTGAATTAGCATTAATAATGTTGTCTCCTGCCACGTCAAACTTGAAAATAATCAAATCTAAAACAAATCAAATACAGATGTCTAAAATGTCTACTCACGTGAAAGGAGTGCTGTCTTTCATTTGAGCCTAAGACGAGAAGATACACAAATCAAACATGGACATCTCATTAAAGACACAGTGTTTTGAGGCAGATATATGCGACCCATCTTAATCATTTTCTCTTAAATTGTAAGATTTGTAGAACTATCAACCCATTTGTGTTACTAGGGCACCATTCTACATTAAAGTATAACACTAAACAAAACTATTTATTCAGCGATTATGATTTGAACCCTCCACAGCTCTGTCTCACTGCAAACCTGTAAAGGAGAAGTGGGCAGTTTTATCTTCCTGTGGACTCAAGTGTTTTAACAAAGCACCATATCCACCATGAATCCTTATATTATATTTTGGACATTTTATCTATTATCTATCTTTATTATCTAAAATAACTTAATAACTGATTTCTGATGGAAAACTGAGGCGCTTTACACCACGTCATTCCAAATAAAATGGTGAAAATCCACAATAAAAAGTAGAGAATCAGTTCTGCAATTCTGAACAAGAAATGTTTTTATTGCTGAGCTGTTTTAGATCAATCTCGTCCTGGAGGGTTCCATCACAAAAGAAAATGGAATTCTGTCATCTTCAAAGTGATCTAGATATGTGATAGAATGGGTCTTTTTTCATTTAAAAAAAAAGTTTTACTAATGAAATGCAAAGTTTAGTCCCAGTTTTGGTCACTAGGACTTTCTCAGCCGTATTTGCTCTAGTTTGGTTTATTCCAGCCTCTGTGTTGTGTGACCCACTTTGTCACTCTTCTCTCGACGGCTGAAGTTGGGGGACGACAGCTGCTTCTTCAGAGGACGAGGAGTTTTTTTGGCCTTTTTCGCTGCTGTCCACAAACACAAAACAGACAGTGATGACACCTGCTGGACAACGGTTATAACTGCATGATTAACTATTCACGCAGACCTATTGTGCTCATGCCTGCCCTGTAGTTAGGATTTATGACACCTGTGGATCATTCTGTTAGCATTTCAACATTTTAAATCACAATATTCATCTAAAATTCATTCTGCAAAAACTGTGGTGGCCAATGGGAGCTGACATCGCCGTAAATGTGATCACAACAAAGAGCCGGCTTCTCCTGTGGACAGCTGGAGATCACACTCACTTTTTTTCATTTGTACAAAATGACTACGCGACACTGCTGAATCCTACATGCATCATCGATTAAGAAAATACAACTGGACAGAGAAGTAAGTAGAGGGCAATAAGCGTATGCAGGTAGTGGTGAAAATGGGGGTTGATCGCTCTCATCTCTTAGCGCTCCATCTGTTTTTCTATGTATCTATTCAGTCTATCAGATCTCTTCCCTCTTCTATCCGTACTTCGCATCATACTTCTATTTAGCAGCAGTAAAATCTTGACCTTGTTTCTTGCTGAGTTCCTCTTCGTCTCCAACCTCGTCCTCTGTGACCTCTGACCCCGTGGTGTACTCCTCATCCTCAGACAGGAGACACTGCTGCTTCTGGAACAGGAAACGACAAACATACAGAGCCTCCCCTGCACTGTACATGATACAACAGTGACATCACAACATTAGAGACATCACAACTAGAGTTTAGACTGAGCTAAACTAGAGGACAGGTCAGAATTCTATAAATCTGCCTTTATACTGTCTGTCAGACTGAAGATTGTTTATGGTTCATATCTCTGTAATTACTGGGCCTATCCACATGAAACAAAAACTCAAATTATTCTCATAAGTTTCATCATTAAAATCAGGTGGAGTTAAAAAAGTCTTACCAACTGAAGGCTCCAGTTTTTCAGGAGAGAAAACTGGTCAAAAACAGAAAGAGAAGCATCCAGTTAAAATTAAGAATAAACCAATATTACAGAGAGTCCAGTTTTATATTTCTTAAAAAATATCAAGTAAATTTAAGCCCTGATGCAGTCCTGTTTTAGTCCTGGTTCAGTCCTGTTTTAGTCCTGGTTCAGACTCACTGTTGGTCCTTCGGCTCGGTTGGGTCCGACTAAAGTGGGCTCCAGTAGAGCCTCACAGTCCTGGAGCTTCTCTGAGCTGGAGGAGCTCTCCTCTGGACTGAAACACAACACACACGGGGCAGGATCAAAGTGTGTGACTGACAGGTGAATCAGTAATTACATTTTAAATGTGTTTTTTTTATTACAAGACATCGACAGGTACAGTTACGGTAATTACGGTAATACGGTAATACGGTAAGTAAACTACTACTACTACGTAAGTAAACTTACTTAAGGTAAGTAAACTACTACGGTAATACGGTAATACGGTAAGTAAACTACTACTAAGTAGTTTACCCGTCTCTGTGGTTAGGAGCAGACACACACTCTGCACTAGTAGTAGTAGTAGTAGTAGTAGTAGTAGTAGTGGTAGTGGTAGTAGTAGTAGTAGTACCTGTCTGTGAGGTTAGGAGCAGACACACACACTGCGTCTCTGTGCAGTAGCAGGTCGTTCAGGACTCTGGTTTGAGCCTCGTCTGCGTCGTCAGGGAGACTCACGATGTGGTCCCTCATCCTACAGCCCTGAACGCACAGGAGAATACACACATGTACATGCAGTGTGTAACAAACATATGTATGTGTAACAAACATACAGTGTGTAACAAACACATATATGTGTGTACACAATCAGAGGTGTTCAAATTCCAGCAAGGGCCAAATGAAATGGAAATGACACAGAGGGCCACAGACTGGTGCAGCTGTATTTTGGCTCGTCATAATGGTCTTTGTTTAATCAAACTCATTCTTTCATTAACCATACAAGTTTGACTGAGCCACTGCATCTTTATTCAGGCTCTAAACCTAAATACGTGGTACAGTGGCTGTGTGTCTAGCAGGTTCCAGGTTTGACTCCCAGGCCTCTCTGTGAGGAGTTTACATGTTCTTCCTGTGTCAGGATGCGTTTCTTCAGGGCACTCCAGTTTCCCCCATCAACCCATAGGCCAAATCCTCCAGCCAAGTTAGTCCTGCCCAAGACTAGCTCAAGATCTGCTACTTTAACCATAATATCTAAAAGTTTGTGATTAAGGATCATATAGGATTTTACTTGAAGTTCCAGCATTGCTATTGCATTTTGAGATGATTCACCAAGGAGCCTGGGACCAAAAAAGTTTGCTACCAGGTCGGTTTTGCCAAAAAAAAAAAAAAAAAAATTGTTCCATAGTTGGAACCTGCCTGGAGTAAAAAGTCAAAATACAGCCATATTTAAAAAAGTAAATAAAGTAACTAGCCTATTAGCCAGTTACCTTGGGCATAGCAGTGGGGTCGAACCTCAGGACCCTCTGGTTGCAGCAGGGGTAGACTCCCGCTCCATGCCCGCCCTTCTCAGCTGATCCTGGGTACTGCACACTGTCAGGATGGTACCGGCACTGGGTCAACTCTGAGCACACAAACACCTGAAGAACAACAAAGAGATTTTACCTGTTCAGTCTGACTCTGTCACTTAAACAGAGGAGTGGGTCTAGAGCCCTCATGGCTTCACCCTGGGTACCTTTAACCATATTTACATGGTTGTTTTGGAGATATTCACACTCACTACACAGCTAACTCACTTCCATAGGAGTAGCTCATTTTTAAAAACCTCATTAAAACTACTTCAACAGAGAAAAAAAAACTAAATCCGGGTCAGCCAAAACTACAGTCTTCTTTGTGTGATATAATAATAGTCCACATGTACGCGCTCTCATCTGTTGACGCCTGCTTAAGTGGGTGTGGCTCTCACCTGTTGACACCTGGAGCAGGTCAAATGGTTGATGGTTCCCCAGAGTCTCCAGTAAACCAGGATCCAGGACTTCAGCTCCTCAAACTGGTCAGACAGAAACTCATGCACATCCCAACTCTTCTGTCTAAAACACACATGAAGAGGGGTTATTTTATTATTCATACAACCAGACCAACTTAACTGCATCTATAAAATATCTGTACTGTTTGAAAGTGAGTTAAATGTATATACTGTACGTAGTAGATACCTGCTGTGTGTGTAGATGATGTCTCCTCTCTGGTCCACGTTGATCTTCCCGGGGACACAGCAGATCCTCCTCTCTGTGTCTCTGGTCAGAAGCTTCCGGCACAGGCCACACCTGAATGCAGATAGTTATTTTTTCCATAACACTGCACCAATCCAAAGCCCCAAACACACTATACATGATCTAGAGCTGTGCATGTGTAGCAAATCAGTTTTACTTGTCTGTATAAAACACTTCTGGAATTATAGAGCAGCAGAAATAAGCAGGTTTTGAAGTTCAAGTGTAGGCTTCAGTAGAAAGGAAAAGTACTTTGTGATTATCTTGAAAGAGCAGACTAAATGATCAAATACACAGTGAACATTTCTGACCACACATTGTCTATAAAAACTAATTATTCTGCCATAAAATAAGGTTTGGCCCTGGTTTGGGACCCATTTGAGTCCTAAAGTAGATTTGGTCTAGTCCTGGTTTAGTTCAGAGTTTAGTCCCAGTTTAGTCCCAGTTTGTGATGTAATGATTATATATAAATGTAAATGGTCTCCTCGCCTGTACAGTGTGGAGGCATTTCCAGGAGAGTCTCTGTTTTTATGAAGTGGATCAAACAGACACTCGATCTTCTTCTGGAACAATTTACTGCAATAAAGACAAAGTTACAGATCAACTAATACGAAGATACCGATACCGTTTATCCAGATTTTTAGGCCCACATGCACGGTCATTCTTAATCCGCCAAATTATGCAATTTAAATTTACTACACACATCCATAGCACGGTGGCTGAGTGGCAACACTCATGCCTCACAGCAAGAAGGTTACGGGTTCAATCCCCAGGTCGCCCGGGCCTTTCTGTGTGGAGTTTGCATGTTTCCTCCCCGTGTCTGGATGGGTTTCCTCCGGGTACTCAACCAAAAACATGCAACACTCCTATGAACAGTATACAATCAAGGACCGTCAAGGAATTCCTCCCTCCTGTGGGCTCACCACCTGCAGAGGGGTTCATAGGGGTCTGGGTCTGGTGCACAGAGTAATGGGCAGCGTGCTGCCCCCGCGACCCAGCCGGATTAAGCGGGAGAAAATGGATGGATGGACATCCACAATACAGTTTTATTACAGACTAGATAAGGGAGCAGTGTAGTCACATTTTGTGCAGTGTCCTCTCCACACTAGTGTTAAAATAAATTGTATTTTTAGGCTGCTGGTTGGTCCAAACAAAATATTGGCATCTGCTGGTGACTGACAGCCAATAGCAGATATGCTGAAAAGTGGAAATATTCAAAATATCGGCAGAGTTTATTGGCCATCAGCTGTTCTGGTTCAGTATCAGCATCGGTGTATCAATATATTGAGGGCCACGTTTATTCACCTTCTTGTCCCTGTACTTGTTCCAGTACAAATGTATTGTAAAAGCAGTGGTTAGGGTCAAAATGAAACTGCGGTGTGCTGTTTGCATCTAATTACAAATGCATTTCTATCCTCCGCAAACCAGGAGAGCACTGTTAGCATGTTAGTAACTGTTAACTAAACTCTAGTGACAGCAAAACTCTGTTCTGTCCTTTAAAAGTTGTGAAAAGCACTTATGAACTCATTGTGGTGAATAATTAGGATGCTCTGAATGCATAAGGTAAGTGAGGAAGAACTTTGGACCACTGTACTTGTATAAAATGTTGTAGTTCTGTTTTTCACGTTTAGGAGACAGTAAAAATCAGGTCCGGCGCCTTTACAAGCCCATTTGAAAACGGTTAGGTGCTTCTGACCTCTTGAACTTGTCCTTCTTGTCGCGGATGTCATCGGCCTCGTTGTGGTTGAACTGTTCAGAGATGCGTGAGGCCAGGTTACTGTTGATGCAGTTCATGTTACAGGGAGTGGACACTATGGCGCTCATGTGTTTGTGACAGTACTGGATACACTCCTCCACCTGCACAGACGGACACAGGGGAAAGGTTCTGTTCATGATCTACAATTAGATGATGCCATTTCAGATGAAGGGCCTATAAAACTCTATAAGAGAGTCACTGTTTTTGAAGAAATCTCCAAACTTATGATCCACAAATGTTGAACCTTCTAATGAATTAATTTAATCATTGCAATTATATAGCGCCTTTCAAGACACCCAAAGCGCTTTATAGTTCATTGTTCATTAGTGATAAGCTTCTATTGTAGCCACAGCTGCCCTGGGGCAGACTGACAGGAGCGAGGCTGCCAATCTGTGCCATTGGCCCCTCCTACCAACACTCACACACACTCCACTTTCATACTTCTCATTATTTGTTTGGAACTGGCTCAACACACTTGTCATACATTATGACTGAAACAATCAGGTCTTTGAGGCTGAATAATGGCAACACTTTCTGAAGCCATTTCATTTTAATACTATGTTTATTTATACTGACAGACGACGCTGAACTGTGTGCCAGTTTTGGTTTCATGTGGATAGGCCCAATAATCACAGAGATATGGACCATAAACCAGATCAGCAAATCTGCAATCTGACAGTTGGTCCACTGTATGGCATTCAATTTATCAATCTTGTATTTATTAAATTACAGGCATTTCTGTTGCTAAAAAAATATCTTCAAAACCTGCATTTGCACTGTGAGTGGGTTCACCTCTCCACAGATCTGACCTGGTGATGGCACCTGCTTGTCTACCTGGAGATAGAAAAGTTTAATGCCATACTGTTTAAAATACTGTAGATAAAGCAATAACATTTCTTGGTGAGAAATCAAGTGGCAAACCCACCAACAGAAAAGTTAAAAATAACCTTTAAGCTATATGAAATAAGAATCTGTGTATACCATAATTTAAGCACCACATGTACCACAGGACTTACCAAAGTGTCCATCTTCAGAAACTCGGAGGAGATCAGGATGGAGATCACATTACTGGGCTCTGCAACAGACAAACATCATGTGACCAAATGTATGAGAGAAATGAATGAAAAAGAAGGGACATAGTTGAATCATCTGAAACATAGTTCAGCTATGAAAATGTAATCTGACCAAACAGTGTTTGTGTTAAAGTTATAATCTAGTGACTAAATTCGACCAGTAATCAGCAGTCGTTTTTAATAGTTTAGATGTATTTATTCATAGGACTTACACTGGTTACCTTCTTTCATAACTTTTAGAGGATCTGCCATATATCTAAAAATATCATATTTAACAACTAATAAAATAAGGTAGTAATGAAATGTACTCCTTAATTCACTTTGGCTTAGCATTTTTCCAGTTGTATTTGATCACTTTATAAATGACTGTGCTAAGCACTTGTTTCAGCCTACTCCAATGCTACTACACTGTGCTACTATGAAATGATGATGTATACATATAATGAAAAATGTAAACTGCCCAAATAACCTAAACTAAACGTAATTCACGCTTCAAATAAAAAAAAATATTGAAAACCTAAGACGATTACTACTAGTCCATTAGTGCTTTCATACCCAGCCTGGGCTTGTCCTTGGCCCCGTCTCCGCCTGCGTTCCTCCTGACGTAGTTCATGAGCCAGTCAAAGATCTGGACATCACAGTGCACAGAGATGTCCACCTCGTCCCAGCGCTGAGCGTCCACAGACAGATACTCAGAGAAGTACCTCATCTCCTTCACCAGGAGCTCACGAGGGCACGTGAAGTCCTGCTTCAGGCTCTTGGTCTCATCACACACATGGATCACCATGTTCGGACTGAGCAGACGGAGAGTGACTAGCATCAAACCAGGGCTCAACGATTTAGGGAAAAACAAATGATAAATGTTGGAATCTGTTCGGACTGCACATTTCAGACATGTCCAAGAGCATGTTGATTTTTTTTTTCATGTTCAATTCAAGCATAACAATTGTAATGCTGATTTATTCTTAGCTACAAAAACACTGGACATGATGGCCACGTTGTTATATGTTACAAACTGGTGTTTTGGTGATTATCCAATCAGAAAGCAGAATGAGCCTCACATAAGTCTCTCTGCATCTGAAATGATCGGAATGGTCACTACTAAACCCCATCACCTGTCAATCCTGACTCCGTGCTAGTGCAGCCTCTGCGACTCACTCTTTTAGTTTTTGTGGTTTCCCATCCTCTTCGATGGTGACACGCTTCTCCTTCTTCTCCACAGTGCAGACCCTCCCAGAGAACGAAGGTTTACGCCCGACTTTTGTGTGCACAGAAAGAAGGGCAGAAGTTACACACACATAAATGATTATTAATTTCATTCAGATGGGAACTTAAATTCTGGTGCAGTTCTCCAAGGATATGTTCAAAATAAAAAAAGCGAATCTGAAGGAAAGCTGTTCAAATATACTCCTTATACCTGTGTTTTTGCTCTGCCCTCGGCCCTCCTCCTCGGCCTCTCCCTCTGTGTTCCCTGCATCTGCAGACGGACTGGTGCCTTCAGTCATGGTGTTACACTCGTTATCCAAATGTGGGAATGCTCCAGACGTCTTCAGCTCCTCAAACCTCAATGAACACTGAAGGAAATACAGAGGTTTAGAGTCATATGCAATAACTATGTGTAGCTAATGTCAATTTGTGTTATATTTGCAGCTGATGTCAAATTCAATCAATCATAATAATATGTGATAACAAAAAGTGAAAGAAAAAGGAAGAACAGAAAGATATACAGAACTAAACTGATGTAAATCCAAACCAGGATTAAACCAGGATTCAACAAATTTTGAACAAGTGTGCTAAAACTTTAAGAATAAATTATAACTACAACTTCACCAGCAAGGACCACACCACAACAATGAAATACGATAAAGATATTTATTGACGGTGGGTGGATGTGATGGCTGGGGGGAGACTCAGGGTGGGGGCTCCGTCTCCAATCCAAAATGGTCACCCAGCTGATTCAGAACCCCCTCTCCTTAAAGATGATGTCTTCAGGCTGAAGGATGGATGAGAGACACGAGCTGACACTGACGGTGTTGTCGGGATAGGCTGTATAAATAGGGCTTCTGGGTAATTAAAGGCGTGGTCGAGATGAGATGTGGTTGGCTGGAGAGGAGGTTGAGGCGTGGTCCAGCTCCTGAATCTAAGTTCAATTAACTCCAACATCAACATGTGAAGGAATTGACAATAAAGGCATTCATTCATTCATCACAAAAAAGGTGGCATTCACGTTCTAGAATCTGACAATGCCAACATTTCAGATGGAGGGCAGGGGCCAAATAAATATACAGATTCACTGTTTTTGAAAGAAATCTCCAGACTGATGATATACAAACTTAAGAGTTGTTTGGGACTGGCTCCACAGACTTGTGGTGTTTTGAAGTGTTTTTCAGTCCTTTCACCTGACAACAATAACGGCACCACTTTCTGAGGCGAGAGTGAAATAAGTATTTCCGTTTTGTTGATTTACTTGAACTCTGTGCCAGTTTCTGTTTCATGTGGATAGTCCCAGTAATTAGAGATATTAACCATAAACCAAGTCAACAAACCTGCAACTTTTGGGTTCCATGGCAATTGGCTGCTTTTGTTGCTGCCTGGCTCACACACTGAGCAAATTTTGAAACGTTTTGTTTTTTGAGCTCAGTTTTTAACATCCTGTCTTGGGATTTTAACCAACTAAGAAGTGCAGCCTGTGCAGTTCAAAGGACACAAATAAGGGACTTTTGGATTTTGTGAAATGAGCTGTTTGTTTTTCCCGTATCCATGGAGACCATGCAAAAGGCTAGCCAGGGAGCTAGCAAAGGAGCTAGCTATGGACATTTGAGTTGCTACAGGTTTTTTACCCTGTATGTTGCAACAAATATGGGAGAAGATCTTCAGAGGAAAACCTTTGAGGGAATGAACACAAGGGACTGCTGGATTGTGTGAAATGAACTGTTTGTTTTTCCCGTATCCATGGAGACTGTACAAGAGACTGGCTAAGGAGCTAGCTATGGACATTTGAGATGCTACAGGCATGTGCCAGAAGACCTTCAGAGGAAACACTTTGAGGGAATGGACCATTTCTTCACCTACCGAAACACCAGAGTGGTCTAAGAGTGAGGCTTTTCCTGTTGTGTTCACCTGGCGCCCCCTGGAGGCTGCTGTTATGCTGTAGGACACAGAGGAGGGACACTTTTGACTCTTCCTCTCCTCAAACTGCCCTGACACAGGATCTGCTGACCCTCCCTGACCAGTCCTCCTGTTAAACTGCCCTGAGACCTTTGACTGAGACACAAAGGCCACTGAGACACACAGTGGAAATGTTGCAGCCACATCAGCTGCAACAGAGGATTCTGACCTGTCCTCCAGCTCAGTTTAAACTAAAGGATTCATGATGTGAACACAGTCAGTACAGATATGAAATATGAGATACTATGCAGTTTTGTAAATAACAGTTACCTCCTTTGGTGTGAACCCGGGCACCAGTTTGGCCACATTGTCCCAGTTGATGGGCTGAGGAACCCCCCACAGAGACCCCAGAACCATGTCCAGAACCAGGATGTTATTATCATACGGGAAGTTATTGTTGTCTGCACTGAAGCGGCTCATTTCTGCAAAACACACAACAATATTTAGTTTTAAGAACTATCTATCTATTTAAGCATTCTGACAAAATAAAGTGTAGCTTATTCTGTCATATAGTATCCAGCTTGTGAGGACGTCTCTCTTTCAGATAAGGCTAGAGCTAATATTCTTCTCATATATAAGGCTGGGTTTCATTTAAAGGTACAAGTATCGTATCAAATAAAAAGTTTTGGTTACAACTGGTACAAAAAGACTGAACCGAAAACTGGTATCAAAAGAATACTTTTATAGCATTTGATCCTGGGAGAGCACAATGAAAAGTTATAAAGCAGTGTCACCACAAATTTAATATAAAAACAACTGCTTTTCTCCAGTGACATTTTCAGTAGTATTATCAAAATATTCCACTCTACAAACTGTTGGAACTGATCATTACATCACATTATCCATATATATGAATACAGCGTAGAACGTACTCTACAGATTTACAAGAGTCATTTTATCTGACCTACCTCCTGTCAAAAGTGTGATGCCATCTGAAATCATATAAAAAAATTCAGTTTTCTACTGCCCATCTTCTGTTATTATCATTTTAAGTTTATCAGTAATTTAATTATGCGTTTCTTTCCCAATTAAAGTTTATTACGTCTAAACTTTTTTTTTTTCTTGAACACTCATAAATGTTTAATAACAAGTGGACAGCTGGAGGTCATAGACAAATTAAAGTTCAAATTCATTCAAAATTCTTTTTATTTATTTATTTATTTTGTTTTTTCTTGAACACTCATAAATGTTTAATGACAGGTGGACCACTGGAGGTCATAGATAAGATCAAACAGCCTGATATTTCAAACCATAAACACAGCTAACGACCGAGGACAAATGTGGGACAATTTTCCTTGAATCTAATTAGTCCCATACAACTGCGGTGCACAAAGTCCGGGCGCTGCTGCAGAGGCAGGCCGAGTCATTAAGCCCCCATCCCGGGCACCCTCTGCGACATCCCCCGCCGCAGAGCCGAGGTGCACCTGCTGCTTGTGGGTGTCACCATTTGAATAATGTCGGAAAACATGTGTTAGATTTGTGTGTGGACTTACTGTAGCCCGCAGCGTCTCTCCTCTAGGATCCAGCGGAGTTTGGGGTCATTTTGTGCAGTGATGGATGAACGGGACGCGCTGTTTCCTCCAGCAGCTGATGCTAATGCTAACAGAAGCTAACGGGGGGGGACACGCGCTGCTGCGTTCGAGACCCCGCGGAAAGCCCAGCTTTGTAGTTCTGCTTTCTAGTATTTTAGATGGTAACAAAATATATTAACACACATAGTTAAAAGATATGAGGACTGCTAAATGTCGTTACTCAAAGATCCAACAAACACGTATATTCGGAATAAAACAAATAAAAAAAACAACAACTTTAAAATATAAAATATAAGTGAAATTTAATTTTAGCAGGGCAAAGTTTATAACAGAACAACCAAAGACAAAAAAAAAAAAAAAAAAAAAAAAAAAAGAGAAAAAAGTAGGCCTAAATAGTTCGTGTTTGCTCAAGTCGTGTAGTATCCCGTTGCCTAGTAACAGTGGTGGGCGTTAACTGCTCAAATGCTTCAATGTGCCTACAAAAATGTAACTACGGGAAATTCACTGTTTTTGCAATTATTTCATTTTTGTATATTTATGATGACAGTGATGACACTGAACGTTGTGCCAGTTTTTGTTTCATGTGGATAGGCCCAGTAAAAAGATATGAACCACAAACCAGGTCCAAAACATGTGCAATCTGATCACACCGTAGAATTCTGACCTGCCCCGTGAACACAAGCCATAACCATACATATAGACAGGAGTGCGCTCTTAAAATATCATGGAAAAAAGATGACTAAAGAGAACGTTTTAAAATTCAAAAGATATTTATTCTCAAAATATATTACTATATATATACAAATTTGCTCAACCGTGGACAAATTTAAGATGTTGAAAACTATACAATCATTGTGTAAATTGTGGTAAATCAACAGTATGGATTTAAATGTATCATAATTTAACCAAAACCATTGCATAGAATAATCTCTATTCCATCAGAATTACTGTTAAAAGGATGGAGTTGAGTAAGTAATTCCTTTGTGAGGGTCAAGCTATTCAAGACCAACTATCAACAGCTTTTGAACATGATGTTACAGTCCTAAAACCACAATGAGCAGACATTACAAATATGACTGAATGAAAATGCCATCAGTGGGACATATCATTAGAACCACTTGTATTCCTTTATGCATCACATTAAACCAGCAAAATTTAGTACATTTACATGGCCAGAGAAAATCAGATATCATTATTGTCTTTGCCATATTAGTTTGCTTTTTTTTTTTGCATAATTTAGTCAAAACCTTAGTCAAAACTTGCACAGATGCACCCGTTTACATGACTGTTTACATTTCAATAATCCAGATATCAGACAATGATTGCAAACACTGCAACCTGGGGTCCTCAAAATGTCGCCTTTAACAGGAAACTGAAACTCATGAGTATCCAGCCTACAGATCTTAAAAGGTGCACTATGTAACTTTTCTGGTGGATTGTCTTGTCTATTATTGCTTTGCCTGGAGTATATTGTTTATCTCCATGGAGACGAGCAGGTGACGCTGCCAGGTGACGTCACAAGTCAAATCTGTGGATACTCAACCCCACTCAAAGAATGAAGGATCAGTGTATTTTTAGCAATATAAACACCAGTAACTGATTAAGTGCCATGTGGAAAAATGTAATGCCATACAGTGAAACATTCCAGTGAAAGCAGTCAAATCTCCATGGAGACAAGCAGGTAGCGTATCCTCCACCAGAAAAGTTACAGTTTTCACCTGTTATAATGTTATGCCTGATTTTGTACATAGACATTGTTATAACTCATTCTTGTTCTCTATGTTTACTACTGTAGATATATTTGAGTTGGGCGCTTCTCCGTAGACCTGCTCCAGTAGCTCCTCTGTCTGCCCCAGGTTTGAGGTGCCGTTTTGGGCTGAGGAGGTTTCAATATTAGGCTGAACAGTAGTAGCAGTAGTAGCAGATTGCATTGGAGCGTTCATTTGTTGCGCCTCCATTTCAGCCTGTCTTCGTCCTCTGCGTTTGCCCAAAACTTTGACGTAATTTGCAGGAACGAGTCCCCTGGTCTGACCGTCTAAACTGGCCAACAACCAGCCGCGCACTCGGGGCTGCAGCTCTGAAAAAGTAAATTTAACAAAAGAACATTTTGTTACATCATGAAGCAGGACATTTTGATATTAAAAATGAGTCAACAAGTTTGTGCTCACATTCAAAAATGAATGAAGGACACTTTATAACACCTGTACTAAGCTGGACACTTTATAACACCAGTCACTTAATAAGTCATGCCACATCACTTGATATTTCGCACTGTCAGTTTGCACTATTGGTCTGATGCTTCTGTATATACTAGACTATTTTTATTTTTTATTATATATCTTAATCTTTCTTTTTTGCATGCTCTTACTTTATTTTTTTTAAATAGTGATACTTTATTTTATTATTATTTACTATTCAGTGTTCTATGTTGCACCTCATCACCAAAGCAAGTTCCTAGTCTGTGAATTGTGTTCACTGACAATGGCAATAAAAGCTTTTCTGATTCTGATTCTGATTCTGAATTGATGTAAACAAGTGGATGTCCGTACGGTCTGGGATTGGGTATGCAATTTAAGTTTTAATAATAGCATTCTGTTCAAAGTTCACATTTTTGACAAAAAGACTGAAATCTGAACTGACAAATGAATACAAGAATCCCATTTCAGAACATCTTTGTACAGGGTTAACAGTTTTTATGCAGTATAAGACAGGAGATTTTGTCGTTTGTAGAGAAAATTATAGCACTTCAAAAACTTCAGCCTTTGTGATTTGCTAATTGCGTCCATACAATTTTGATTCAACTGCGATTAATCTTGCGCCCTCACTAAACATGGCCTAAAATGGTGACCCTTACTAAACATGGTCTGAAAAACATGAATAATTTAGATCTAAATCATGTTTAACCAAACGGTGGACAAAAAAGTGAAGCACTAAATTCGAATGCACCTGAGGTAAAAGACGTTTTTCGTCAAGAATATGTGTTACAAGAATATTTAAAAGGAGATGTTTTCTGCATTGGAGACACGTGGTTCAAATTAGCAGCTGTGATTGGACTGGGAAAAAAGTTGTCTGATGCAATGTTCTAGAGCCAGATTTTGGGACACAGGAGAGCCAAGCTACTGCTACCTTGAAATTCTGTATACCATTGCATACTTTATATAGTGGAATAAAGTACATCACTTCTTAGCCAAAACATAGACTCAAATAGAATGTTTATTCCTTTTTGAAGCATGGTTATTCCTCCGAAAAACTGTCCTTATTGTGAGCAGGGCTTGCATCTCCACAATCCTGACTCTTATTTGGCCTGGAGGAGGGCTTTCACTGCTTATCTCCATGGAAATGTTGTTCCTTTGGCTATAATGTTCCACAGTATGGCATAAAAATCCCCATGGAGAATGTATTCAAAGGTTTTAACTTTCTATTTCCATGAAAACATGCAGCTGACAAAGTTCCACAGTATTGTTTTTTTTTCTAGTGTAACTAAAGTTTGACACATTTTGAAACCATAACTTGACAAAGATTATTATTGGCCGTGTACCTTTTGGAGCCAGGTTGAGCATGTCTCCTGCTCTCACTGAGATCTCCTCCTCTGACGCTGCAGTGAAGTCAAACTCTGCTCTGGCCACAACATGGTCGTCCTCTCCACTCGCCCACTCTGTGTCTAAAGAGGGACAGAACAGAGATCACGAATCTAACCCACAACCTGCTAGCTTGTAGTTTCTAAAGTCATACCAGTCCTTTCTGTATCCGTTGCAGAGCTCAGCAGTTTCCAGATGAGATATGGCCCTCCCAAAACTACTGCGAAGAACAAGAAAATAGGCCAGGACTTGACAGACTGCTCCTCTGCTCCTCTGGTTGTCGCTAAAACATCGCTAGCACTTTCTGCCCAAAGATCATCCGTTTCAGAGTCCATTCTCCTTCCCAGAATCCTTTGCAACCTCCTGTACAGGTACCTCAAAGTCCTCACTAGTGCAAATGCTGATAAAACCCGAGTGAGGTGAGCACGCAATCTGGTGAAGTGATTGGCGACATCAAGAACTGCCCTGAAACTGTTGTAAACGGCTGAAAACGTAGCGTCTAACATCATGCTGACAGATGCAAAAGCATGGACGATGCTCTCAATAGACTGGAACGCGCCTCTGCTACTCTCTTCTGCCTGCTGGACAAATCGACTCGGGGCAATTTCATCGGAATGTGGTAGAATTCGCCCGTGTCCGTATCCACCGATGCCGTAGCCCGAGCCGTAGCCCGAGCCGTAGCCGTAGGGAGAGTAGCTGGGCGTGTAGAAGGAGCTTGATCCATAGGGGGCGCCGTAGGAGGAAGTAAAGGAGGAGTTGAAGGTAGAGTATGGAGGGCGGTAGGTTTGCTGAACGGGGCGAGGAGGCAGAGGAGGAGCCATGCGCGTGAGAACAGGAGGTCCAGGAGCAGAGGAGGGGGGGAGAGAGGGAGCAAAGTCTGTAGATCTGAACAGAAGAGAGAGAGAATGGTAAGAATGGTAAGAGTTTTGTCATGATAAACAGATACAAATGAAACGCTTTGGCCTGGGCAGTAAATACAGTTTTAAAGGGCCCATATTACGCTAGTTTCTGATCCATGTTGTTTCCTCATCAAAAACAGACCTGGAGCAGATGTAACCCCTGCCACCTTGGGTTACCCTAACCTGATCAGTGCTCTTCCCTGATCTGCTGGTTGAATGAGAAATAAAATGCCTGTGCTAGAGTTCACTTCGCCCACAGTCATGAGTGACAGCCAGGTGACAGCAACGGTCAGTGAGAGCTAGCAATAACATACTGCCAACGGAGAGTGACAACGTGAGTTTGACCACGGAGCGTAAGCGGGGCTAAGAGGGGCTCCTCATGTCCCACCCACAGACCATGAGCTGACCGTGAGGGACTGTGCTTGTCTCATAATAATCTGCATCTGACTCATTGGCGGACGTTTGTCCAACCCAGAAATTCAAATGTACTGGCCGTAGTTGATCCCAAAGAGGCCGATACAGACACGGCTTTTGACCCAAAAGTCAGATTTTTAACAAATATGCACTAAAAGGCCAAAATAAGGCCAGGGATACGTACACACTTCTATTTTAGACCCATTTACACAGCTAATCAGTCAAAAAAAGTGGTTTTGGTGTTTAGTGGCTCTTTAAAGCCTTATTTACATATTCTAGATAACTCAATGGTGAGTTTTGCCCAAGCCTTATCTTTGCTATGTTATATTTAAAACAGTAAATGTTGTGTTAAAAGGGTAGGGGTAACCCTAGGTGGCAGGGGTTACACAGACTGTATAAAGAAGTGGACTAAGGGAGTGTGACGTCGCTCCATGATCATGGAGAGTGGATTAATATGAACATTTTAAGACCAAAATGACGAGACTCACTGCAGCAGTTACAGAGACAGAGGCGACATTTTTTCAATATAAAGTGAAATGGAGCCAGAGTCGATGGAGGCGGAAGTGCGCCCATGCTCACCTCCTATTTGGAACGTGGCGGTTAGTGCGTTGGCTACTGTATGTCCATTATACAGTCTATGACCAGGAGCTGTGTTTTGTTTCATTCAAACATATTTAATACACAAACCGTCCATATGTAGGCTGGGTTCGGAAAACAGTCTGTTCCACCTTGTGATGTCATGTGTTAATACTGTGTTTTTAAACTCCACACACCTTCACTAGAATCATTTGGATCATTTTCAGCCCTGGAATTGCCAATCTCTACAAAACAAATGGAAAAGGAGCTGTTCACTTGAAAACTACCACTTAATAATAAACGGATCAGATTGATATAGCGCTTTTTTGGACACTCAAAGACGCTTTACAGTTTAGTGTTGATAAGCTACTATTGGCACAGTCTGCCACAGCTGCCTTGGGACAGACTGACGGACTGATATTCTGACTCCATGACATCACAACGTGGAACAGAGCGTTTTGAGCTTTGGAGATGTAGACGGACGAATAATGCAGGATTACTCAGACATGTGTGAATGAAACAAAACACAACTCCAGGTCTGTTTTTGATGAGGAAACAACATTATAACATGGCTCAGAAAACAGGGACCCTTTTTTTTCTCATCATGTTTTTGCTGTTTGTACAAAAAGAAAAGTCAGTGGCATTTCGGGACACTTTTATTTACACACACAGTCCCACAGGAGAAATTCTGCTCTCCCAAAGCTAAATCACATTGTTCTAACATGATGAAGAAACAATAAGAAATGTCCTTGAATGAGGGGACATAGTAATCTGACGTTACAGATTAATAAAAGCGTAGAATATTTGAAAGATTGTGAGGGTCAAGAACAAAACCAGGCCAATGGAAGCTCAAATTTATTATTGTGGACTTGTAAGCCTTCGAATCTCTGAAAATCAGCTGAAAAATGTATCAAAAGCAATACATTTCATGCAGTTGATCAAATCTAAAAACAGGCTGATTATAAACAGCGTGCGTGCGTGCGTAAGAGCAGCATTAGCATTAGCATTTGTTCCAACATGTCGGACAAAGTATTGAAAAATAAGCTTCCTTTTACTGTTATTATAAGTTTTTACCTGTAGTTTACGGGGGCAGCCATAGCCCCGGGGATTCGTCTCTCCCACGGTTTTTGTGGAGCCCGTGAATCCATGAATAAAAGCCAAATAAATGTCCAAAAAAGGAGGAAAATATGACAGGCTCCGCGGACTGGACTCTAGCCTCTTCCCCGCGACTTCACGGCCCCTCGTAAGTTTGAAGAACTCAACAAATACTCGCAATAATTTGACTAAATCTGTAACAAAAGACGGCTTAGAGGTAGATTAATTAATAATATAACAGTTTGAATAATAATGACAAAGAAAACGTACAGTAACAATAAAAACATGACAAATAATATATTATTTATTAATTTAATTCATGACATTTATTTGTTTTTAATTTAAGGTTTATTTACACAATTTAACAAATGTAACCTATATACCCTAGATTTTTTAAAGCGATATTATTTTCTTGTTTTTCTGAAGTATCGCTGTTTAAAAAAAAAACAAAAAACTTGCAGTGGCTAAGACCGTCCAGCTGAGGGCGGTGTTGTGCAGAAAATGGTCTTTGGGACTAAAAATGTTGTAGATGGGAATTTCCCTCTGTCAGAATAACATGATTGTTACAGAATGACTGACTTTACTGTACAACTAATACGCTATGGTTCAGTGGACAATAGGACACTACATATTTTAGGTCTCTATTGAATGGTGCACAGTGTCACATTTCTAGTGAAGGGTATCTAAAGAGATGTAAAAATTCAAGCGTTACATAGAGCTTTTCTACCATCAAAGCTCTTTACATGAAGGAACCATACTCCAGGTTAAGTGTCTTGCCCATAGACCAGACTTGGGCATTGTCCAGTTCCCAGGCCACATACAGCCCTTTGGTCGACTCTGACCAGCCCGTTTGGAATTACAGAATAAACATATTTTATAATTTTACCTCATGCATGGACTAAAGCTACATTGCTTTTATTTTAGAGGTGTTTTTTAAATGACATTTTTGTAAGGCAGCCTCACTTTTTCATTGCTTAGACATAACATTTACTCGTACCAGTCTTACCAGCGCGTCAGAACAATGATATTTACTGCTTTTTATAAAGAAATACTATTCATATTATGCAGAATTGAGTTAAGTTCCACAATATTTGAGCTCCACAATATTTTCAGTTTCTCATGTGGCCCCATGGAAAAAATAATTGCCCACCCCTGTTCTGACAGTATTCACCTGTGGGAGCTGGAGTTTGACCCCAACTACTCTACAAACAATGTTTATGCTTGGAGTGGGGTTCAAACCACCGACCTTCAAATCTGAGGACAAGTCACTGCCACTTATGCCACAGAGGCAAGAATGCTCACTGTACAATATAAATTAGGCTATAGATCGTTTTTGCTTTATGTAGCTATTTGTTAAATGTATTAACAAGACCGGAGTGGTAGTAGAAGAAAAAATAAAAGTGAAATGTCTTTTAAAGGAACAGTATGTAAAAAAAGGTGTTGTAAAATGGGTATTATAATCACATCTGAGCCTGGGTTGCCAGTTTCTTAACCTGCAGATAGATTTAATTTTTCTCAGTCTCAGTATATGTGCAGGCCATGGCTCATGCGAAGCTCAGAACCTTCAGAATTCCCTCACAGAGCTGCAGAGACTGCACGAGTTGGATTTCAGCATTGAAACTGGCAAAGCAATGTTTTTGTAATGAATAATAAATCAGAATTACAATTGTTAAAAGTAAAAGCTACGTTTGATTTGCATATGTCATCTGGAGACATAGATAGGTCAGGTTTATGACATCAAACTGTGCAGTTCCAGTGACATAGCACAGCGAGGTGTTCTTTAAGCAGCTCAGGGGGTGGAGTGACGCCGACTGGCCTGTTGTGGTTTTGTGGTGTCATGTGATCGACGCTGCAGTGAGCGTGCGGTGTGCACAGGGAGCCCAGTGCAGAGGAGGCCGAAACATGGAGATATGCACCAGACGCACACAAATATAATGTTAATGAGTGGGACTGACCCAGTACAAGACCCAGGCATACAAACTGGTATTTAGGATTTGAACCCACAACTTTCATGATCCTGTTGATGTGGTTCAAGTACAGATTCAGCTCTGGATAACCGAATGATAAAATAAAACTGAATTTAAAAGTCACTGGCACATTGACATTAAGGTAAAGGTGAGTGCTCACTTCCTGTTATTGCCAGTGCAGTCTCGACAGTGCTTTACAGAATAAGAAAGACATTAAGATCACATTAGAAACGACAGATGTCAAAAGGATCGAAACAGAGTATATTAAAACTAGTATCAAAACTAGATACTCATTTGCGCCGGTACTGATACTAAACATGTCCCACTGACAGGACAGAAATGAACCTTTCCTGAATGTCTTTAGAATGATCTTGAGCTGTATCAGAACAAGTTTAAGAGCACATAGACTAGTATACGCCCATGGACCACTATGGAACCTACAGGACCCACTGAGGGAGTACACAGAGATAAAGCCACATGGGAATAGAAAAGAAAGTACTACCATTTAATGTGAAAAAGCAATCAATATTGTCTAAAGAAAGAATGCTTTTATTATTATCGTGGTATCAGAATTGGTATTGAGTATGCCTTAGGGTCGAAATTGAGTCAATTTAAGTATTATGACACTAAACAAATAAATACCTTTTTCCAGTCAAGGTGGCTTACCCTCTCCGGGTGGGTGAAGAGTCCTTGTCTCAAGTGGAGGAGTTCAAGCATCTCGGGGTCTTGTTCATGAGTGAGGGGAGGATGGAGCTTGAGATTGACAGGCGGATCAGTGCAGCGTCGGCAGTGATGTGGTCGCTGTATCGGACCGTTGTGGTGAAGAAGGAGCTGAGGCGAAAGGCAAAGCTCTCGATTTACCGTCAATCTACGTTCCTCCCCTCACCTACGGTCACGAGCTTTGGGTAATCACCGAAAGGACAAGATCGCGGATACAAGCGGCCGAAATGAGTTTCCTCCGCAGAGTGGCTGGGTGCTCCCACAGAGATAGGGTGAGGAGCTCAGTCACACGGGAGGAGCTCGGAGTAGAGCTGCTGCTCCTCCACGTTGAGAGGAGCAGCTGAGGTGGCTCGGCATCTGTTCCGGATGCGTCCTGGATGCCTCCCTCGGGAGGTGTTCCGGGCATGTCCCACCAGGAGGAGGCCCCGGGGAAGACCAGCTGGAGGGACTATGTCTCTCGACTGGCCTGGGAACACCTTGGGGTCCTCCCGGAGGAGCTGGAGGAAGTGTCTGGGGTGAAGGAAGTCTGGGAGTCCCTGCTTAGACTGTTGCCCCTGCGATCCAGCCCCTGATAAGCGGAAGAAAATGGATGGATGGACAAATAAATACATAAATAATTATTGTAAAATGAACTAAACCAAGACTATAGTAGGACTATAGCAGGACTAAACCAGGACCAGGACTGAACCAGAACTAAACTAGGACTAAACCAGGACTAAACCAGAAGAAAACAGGACTAAACCAGGACTATACTAGGACTATAATAAGGATTTGTGGAGTGGCAAGTTTGCTCACAATAAGAATGCATGTTTTTCAAAGTACTTTTCAGTAAAAACCAGTACCACCAGTAAGACCAAGGAGATGGTGATCGACTTCGGGAGAAGGACACTACTTCCCTCACCGGTGAACATCCAGGGACAGGACATAGAGACAGTGGACAGTTTTAAGTACCTGGGTGTTCACCTCAACAATAAACTGAACTGGTCCCACAACACTGACGCCCTGTACAAGAAGAGCCAAAGTCGCCTCCACCTTCTGAGGAGACTGAGTTCTTTTGGAGTGTGCAGGCCCCTGCTCAAGACTTTCTATGACTCTGTGGTGGCCTCTGCTCTCCTCTACGCTGTTGTCTGCTGGGCCCCGAGCAGTACAGAGCGGGACAGGAAAAGACTGAACAAACTAGTCAGGAGGGCCAGCTCTGTCCTGGGCTGTCCTCTGGAGTCTGTGGAGGAGGTGGGTGAGAGGAGGGTGCTGGCCAAACTCACATCCATCATGGCCGACACCTCTCACCCTCTGCACCGGACTGTAGAGGAACTGAGCAGCACCTTCAGCGGCCGACTGAGGCACCCTCAGTGTAAGAAGGAACGCTACCGCAGGTCCTTCATCCCCACTGCTGTCAGACTGTACAACTCCACTGTGTAACACATGCAATAACCTGTGCAATAAACTGTGCAATAGCCCGTGCAATAACCTGTAACCATGTCACCTCAGTAACCGCCTCCACTGTCCTCAGATTATATATTTATATATTTGTATATTTGTATTCTTTTACATATATATATATTATATAAGAGATATGTTTTATTATATATTTACATTTCTTTCACTCCCTGTACATAAGAGCTACCTGATGTTGTAAATATGTTAATATTTATTGTGATTTTTATTTTTTATTTACTTATTGTTCTGAGTGTTTGCACAATTTTTCACAACTTTTTGCACTATACTGTCCCCTGACTGTGAGCTTCTGTCACGAGTGAATTTCTCCTCTGTGAGATCAATAAAGTCTTATCTTATCTTATCTTATCTTATCTTACCAAGACTATAGTAGGACTATAGCAGGACTAAACCAGGACCAGGACTGAACCAGAACTAAACTAGGACTAAACCAGGACTAAACCAGAAGAAAACAGGACTAAACCAGGACTATACTAGGACTATAATAAGGATTTGTGGAGTGGCAAGTTTGCTCACAATAAGAATGCATGTTTTTCAAAGTACTTTTCAGTAAAAAAAACCCCACAATGAATACGTGTATGCCAAGGTGAATTTAATGCCACACTGTGGAATGTTGTTGAAATAGAAATCCAATAATTATGAGTTATGGCTTAAAGGTTTTATTCTTTGACATTCTGTCCCTCTCATTCAAGTCTGCCCTAAGCCTCTGTGTCAGGGTTGCCAGATTTTCAGAGAGCAATAAGCAACCAAGCCTTTGAAAAAAAGCTCAAAACAGTGACCCAGACCCACAAAAATAAGTAAACTAGTTAATTAAATGCTTATTATAGATCCATGATTAGAAGCTGCAAGACATGTAGTTAATATAACAATGACAGTCAGACTAAAGAGGAGATAGGGGACAGTTAGTTGTCTATAAAACCATCTATTTATTAAGTATAATTTCAGTATAAAAACATGTAAATCTGTGTGTAATATGTGCTATGTTTCTAAATAAATAAATAAATAAATAAATAAATAAATAAATAAATAAATAAAATATAAAAATAAAAACTTCCGGGAATATGTCCCGCCCACTCTACTCTCAGCCAATAGGAGCAGGGAGAAGTTTCTGACTGACCAATCAAAGCAGAGAAGCGGTGGCTCTTGGCTCCGTGCAGTGCGCTCCTGTTTCGGGACGCTCTTTGTGCTTAGCTCGGAGCTAACGCCAAAAAGGTTTGTCAAAATGTCTAAAGGCCAAGACGAGACGAGTCCCTTAGCGAGTCCTGGGCCCGGTCTGAACCAGGGTCTGGACCAGGGTATGAAGCAGGAAATCCCAGAGACTTTACAGATTAAAGAGGAGCCAGAGGAACCAAGCGTCAAACAGGAGGAAGAGCCGCTGCCAGTGTAAGCTCCGCCATGGAAACTCATAGAACTGATGTTTACTGACGAATACTCAGTGTTGGGAAGAATACTTCAAGAATACTTCAAGAATACTGAATTCCTGCACTGAAAATGCATTTTGCAACAGACTTTCCGTTGCATGGTCCAGTCAGAGTACTGCATCCTGAATAAAGCAGAACTGGGCATTTTGCGACCGATAAACCTGCCCCTCCCCCTGCACGTTATTTAATAATATTATTAAATATCCCAAATAGATTACAGCACACTATATTTTACAGACATTTGTTTAGGAGCATTTGTTACAGCAGTCATTGCGTTGGTCTGCCCTCCTCCACATGCCTGGATTGGATTTTGAGTAACTGTAGGTCAACCAGAATACAGTTACTCAAAATTAATCTTCCAATAATGTATTTTTGGCACATGTAGCCCTATTTAGTTAACCTCCTAAGACCCGAACTCTTGCATGGCATGCTTTATTTCTCCTTGTTATTTGGGCTGATTGGGACCTGATGAGTGCAAAAACAAATAATCTTTTTACATGATGCAGTTTCTAAGAAAAATTATGTCCACATATGAGGACATTCAAAATTGAATAATGATTATTATAAAACTATTAAGTGCCTGAACACAACAACATTTTCCTGAGTGTAAAAACAAAATGAAAAACAACAATTGTGGCTCATTTGAAGTGCTGCTAACAGGTGCAGGAAGACATATGCCTTTAACAAAGTAAAAAAAAACAACATTCTGAACATGCTAAACTCTTAAAAATATTCAAAATTGAAAATTTTTGCATTGTTGCTGTTGTAAACTGTCCACCTATGCGTGAAAGGCTTTGTAACAGTGTTGTACACATATGTGGACACCAGATCGTAGGAGGGTAACACTGATAATATGAGATTATATTGACCTGATCCTGTTTGAATGATTTCAGGTGTGTCCCAGAGTACTTTACTGTGGTTGTGAAGACAGAAGACTCGTCACCGCTTCAAAAAACTGAGCCCAAAGAGGAGACACAAGGAGAGGACATCACAGAACCACAGTTCCACTCAGAGACTGAGGGGGACACAGAGCACTCCTCTGACAATGAGGAAGACTGGAGAGCTCCATTCAGCTGGTCAGATGATGAAGACCAGATCGAGGCAATAAGCACTGCGCAAAACTCAGGTCTGTCCCCTGAACACAAGTCTGCACCAGAGACCAGTGCCACTGTGAACAATGGAGACAAGTCAGGAACAGCCAAACGAGCTAAAGGCAAGATGCAACAGTGCCCTTTTTGCACAAAGATAATAAAAGGGAGCTTAGAGAGACACATCAGAATTCACACAGGAGAGCGACCTTACAGCTGTTCAACTTGCAATAAGACATTTGCTAATAAGTATTATTTACGTGTGCACATAAGAATTCACACTGGAGAGAGACCTTATAGCTGTTCTATCTGTAACAAAACATTTTACCAGGTAAGTGCTCTGAATGTTCACAAGAGAACGCATTCAGGCGAAAAACCATTCAGCTGTTCCATCTGCCAGAAGGAATTTACCCAACTCTCTGGACTGCAACGCCATCAGAGCAGGCACACGGAGAAAAAACCATTCAGCTGTTCAATCTGTAATCAGACATTTCTCAATAAGGCTAGGCTAGTTGTACATAGTAAAATACACACTGGAGAGGCACCTGTCAGCTGTTCAGTTTGTGAGAAAACATTCCCAGATAACTCTGCTCTACGTGTACACACAAGAACACACACGGGAGAGAGACCTTTCAGCTGTTCAGACTGTGACAAAACCTTTCACACGATGGGTAATCTAAAGACTCACATCAGAACGCATTCAGGTGAGAAACCCTTCAGCTGTTCTCTCTGTAAGAAAGAATTTACCAACCAAACTGGACTGAGGGGCCATATGAGAATGCACACGGGGGAAAAACCATTCACCTGCTCCATTTGCAAAAAGACTTTTTCTCACAAGGGCCATCTGAAGGCTCATAAAAGACTGCACACAGGTGAAAAACCATTCAGCTGTTCATCCTGTGATAAAGCATTTTCCACTGCGACTCATCTACGTTTACATACAAGGACGCACACAGGAGAGAGACCTTACAGCTGTTCAGACTGTGACAAAACCTTTTCCCAAAAAAGTTCTCTAACTGCTCACAAGAGGACGCACACGGGTGAGAAGCCATACAGCTGTTCCATCTGTAATAAAGACTTCTCACAACTCAATGGACTGAAGTATCACATGAAATGCCACGCCACCGGAAAGTCATTCAGCTGTTCAGTCTGCAACAAAACATTTTCCCACCGACGTAAGCTAAATAAACATAGGAAAACCCACACAACGGTAAACACAGAAGACGCTACTAAAGAGAAACCAATCAGCTGTTCAGAGCAAGACATGGAAACACAGGGATCATGAGGAAAAAAAGGTCAAATGTCCTGGAAAATGTCTGTAAATGTCTCCACTTTTTGTTTGCTGGACTACTGGATATGCATATCAAATGAATATATCAATATATCATATAATCATCACCACAAAGAGCAGCTGTTTTTTGTCTTATTTTGAAAAGCCCTCTAAAACAAAATGCAGGAAATTATTCATTTTGTTTGTAGGCCTGTCAAAGCACATTTTGAAGTGTGATATATTGCTGAAGAAAATATAAATGATAAACGATGGCACTGAAACAAGCAGAATAATAAAAAAAAAACTCTAAATGTACAATAATGTCAAATGTTATTGTAGCAGAGAAAGAGTACCCATGATAATCACTGACACCCCAGAAGTTATACTTCCATCTATCATTTACTGAATGATAAACCAATATAGGAATTATGGTGACAGGCCTGTCTGCAAGACTGATGATCTGATGATCTGATCTGGCATCACACAAAGGTGCCCCATATTTTTTACTAGTTTAAGTACAACCCTAGGTCTATAGTGTATCTGTTCTCCATATAATTTCAGTTACACCACAAAACATGTTTTATGTTGATCTACATGTCTGAATATACAATTCAATTAAACCACATGGCAAAAATAAGTGAGCAAATATTGCAGCTGGGCAATATGGTGATTATCATGTTATCTCATTCCTGTGTCAGTCGCTTATTTTGGCAAAATCATACCGTGATTCACTGTCTTTAGTAAATCAAGAGTTCATTTGCAAAAACAGAAAAGTGCCATTTGAAAAAGTCGTCAGAGGCTTGTACTTTACTCTTAGTCTAGTCATATTTTCAAAAAACTAATATTATTCCATCCTTTCAAATCCGCTATACATTATTGTCACTGATAAGAAGAAGATGGAAGATGGTAACAAAAAGAAAAAAAAACTATTTTTTGTTACTGAACTCTTCAAATGCAGCTCTCCGCTCAAAGACACTGTTTCCCACCCTTTCCTCTTATTGTTTTAGCCGCTGAGTGAGTGACAGCTCAATTTAACCAATCACAGTGAAGAGTGCACTTTGAGAAGAAGGAAATAACTTAAAATGAATAAAGGAAATATACATCTATGGTCAGCATAAATTGTGATACAATCTAAATTGTGATTTGTACTTTTTGCCATATCGCACACACTAAGAAAGTATGCATCATTGTGGACTTTGAAGTACATCTTTATTTAAAAAAAGAAATTATATATATATATATATATATATATATATATATATATATATATATATATATATATATATATATATATATATATAAACCCTGACATTCTAAAGAGCCTAAAGTTTCATATGGAAATTTTAAAATTTGAAATTTAAAAAGATAAAAAAAACTCCTTTTGAAATGGAAATGAGTAGTGAATGTACCTCCTTTGAGTAAAATTTGCCCCAGTACAGGTATAAGCAGCTCTTGAGGTCAAAATAAGTCAGCTGTGTACTAATTATAAAGCATTGTTCAATTATCAGGAAGTGCGTATTAGCATGCTTCTTGTTTTTAGCTTTACCGTGACGCCATGCATACTGTGGTCTGAAAGTTGTGAAAAGTGCATAGAAACGTATTGCAGTGAATAATTAAGATGCTTAGAATGCATAAGGTAAGTGAGGAAGAACTTTGGCCCACTGCAAACTGTTTCAAATGAATTAGTTCTGTTTTTCACATTTTTAGACAGTAAAAATCAGGTACAGCGCGTTTAATAAAACACTACAATAGCAGTTTGCCTACTTTCTTTGTCTTTGATGTGTTGTCACTGATCCTATTGATTCACAGAGGGGAAAGGAGGGGCCGGAGCCATGGCCGGAGTGGGCGTGGCTTTACGGTAAAACTAAACTGGTCTGTCCTGTTAGCTCTGGTTCACCGTGACGACACAGATATGATGAAAGTGTGCTCACTGTAACACACGTGCACTGTAACACACAGGGGCTACAGACGCAAGAGCTGCTTTTCAGATCGTACAATGTGATGATGTCATACTCCCAGACAGACAGAGACTGGGAGAAAAAACGGGCCTTGAACTTTTTGATCTGGACCAGAGACTCAGATGGAGTCAAGAGACAGATTTCCCTGTTGATTACAAGATTTAGTTCATTTATCAGTTTTGTCCTTGCCAATTACATTAACTTAAATGTATAAACCAGATTTTGTGCTTACAATTACTGGACTAGTAGTTTCTCCAAATATTTGTTTACTCTAACTTCAGTATTTCTTTGGAGCACTACTTTGTTGTAATAAAATACCTCTTGTGAGCTCTCCCCCTGTCCTTGGTCTAAGTGATGCTGGAAAAAGTCGACGTTTTGGACATTTAGCCCCAGTGAACTGCTCGCCAAATGTGGAGCTGGTGAACTGAGAAGAAACAGTTTAACCTTTTTTGTTTTTGAACTGAATATACTTAATCCTACTTGAGTTTTATTTAGTTTGAAGTAATAGTATTCTTATGTTTTTACTTTATTAAATTGTAGATTTTTATTTATTTATCTGTCTTTACATCCACAAGGGAAATATGTCGGACACAGTAGCTCACACATCACAATATATTATAATAACAAAGAGAAAAAATATAAAATGGTAATAATAAATTCAAAATAAGTAGTAACAATAACAATAGATTTGTGTCAAATAAAGCATAATTATACTGGTATATAATTATATAAGTAATAAATCTTACTTTGAATCTTATAAATGTTGAGGCTGGTTTTTAGTTTTTCAGGTTTTCAAAATTCAATAGCGGGACACACCCGATTGGGATGGTTGGCATGAATAAAATAGTGAAAAGAGCATAATAGTATTCTATCTCAACTCACTCGACTCTTTACTGTTGGTGGGGATCAGATTGGTCAAAAATAGGGACATCTGCATGGGACATGTCTTGTATAAAACTGGGACAAATCACTGGTTTTGGATCAATCTGCTGAGACAGCGGACACAGGGCTCCAAACTGGGACTGTCCCGGGTCAATAGGGACGTCTGGTCACTCCAAGGTAGTTGATCATTTCTACTAGTGCCTGGGGTTGTCAAAAGTATTGAAAACCAGATAGTGAAAGATACTAAAACTAGTACTGAAAAAGTCCCATTCACGAGGACGATTTTACGTTGAAAATCAAGTTCTATTGACAAAAAAAGAGTGTTTTTTATTATCATCATGGCATCAGAATTGGCACTGAGTATCAAGTCTATTAAATTCTACAAAACTATTCGTGACTAAACTTGAAAACTCACTGTATCACAACAAAAAACAGCGTTTTAACATACTTTTTAGCCGCTCTTATCAGTATTAAATATTATTGTCCTAGAATGTGGTGATGTCATCTGAAACCCAGCAATACAAATAACGGACTGCACGGGATTCCACCATTTGTGACGTCATGAGGACAGATTTTTTTTTTTTCAATTTTCATTTGGTAAGGATTTTAAAGGTGCGCCATGTAACATTTCGGGTGAAGGGTCTCCATTAGATTACATTAGAATGTTGTAACAGTTCCACAGTATAGCATTAATCTCATCTTTGGATATAAACAACAGGTTTTCTTCATGGAGGTTCATAATAACTTTAATGCCATACTGTGAAACATCCCAGGCAGAGCAATAACATCTCCATGAAGACAAGCAGGTGGCGGACCCTTTGGAAAACTGCACCTTTACAACTGAAAATGAGAGTGTTGATTTTTATCCTAACAAGAAAAACGCGTTGTATGTGTGAAAGAGTCTTTATTAACAAATGAACCAGTACAAAATATAAAATATTGAAATTACATCATTACATTTTCAAAACATGACAAAATCTCCGGTAAATTCCATGAATATTGTAAGAAGTGATGGCAGCAGGTGAGCAGAACGTACTCCTCTCCTCAGACAAAGAAATAAATGTACATAAGATTTATTCACTCAAAAATGTAAATGTTGACCTTGTACTAGAATGTCCCACAGTATAGCATTAAACATACCTATCTTGCATGTCTTCAATTCAATTGTTTGTTTTTAATTGCTAAAATACCGTGAAAACATGCTGTGAATGGGCTTGCCTCTCCACAGATCTAGCCTGTAACTTGGCCTGATGGCCTACACTAAATGTCTCCATTGCGATCGATACGTTTAATGCCATACTGTGGAATATTCCAGGCAAAACAAGAACCATGGAGACAAGTAGGTGTTATGCCATAGTGCACCTTTGGATGAATACATGACGTCATGTTTTTCCATTTTAATATTCTACGCTGATCCAAAGCAAATCATTTTGATTGAAGTTTATCTATTTACAGGCGCTGTACCTGATTTTTACTGTCTTAAAATGTGAAAAACACAACTAGTTCATTTCAAACGATTTGCAGTGGTCCAAATTTACATCCCACTTAACTCAGAGCATCCTAATTATTCAGTTTATAAGCACTTTTTCACAAAGTGAAAAGTGCTTATAAACTGTTGCTGTGACTATAAAGTTAACAGCAATAACTAGCATGCTAACACACATTTCCTGCTCATCGGACAATAGAACGCTTTTGAATTAGATGCAGACAAAAACTGCTTATACAATACATCTGTACTGGGGCAGGACACATTTTCCTCAAACACACAAGAAAAAAGTCAAGCAACTTTTAAACGTCCATTTAACAAAATATTATGAACAGTAAAGGTGACATAGCTGATGTATTTAAGGTCAACATTTCCTATCTGTGAGTGTTATAACTCTGAGGACTCAAACAGTGATGTAGATATGACATAGTCACTACACAGAGACAAAGCCTCCTCCACTTTATCAATGGAAATCAGAATCACGCTGGTTCAGAGCGTCAACGTTTCAACTCCTATCAGAGGTGGGCAAAAGTGACACGTATATTTTCCATAGGTTTTGCATTTTTCTTAAAGGTGCGTTGTGTAACTTTACTGTTGGAGAGGCCGTCAGACGCTTTTCTCCATGGAGATGTTATTGCTTTGTCTGGAATGTTTCACAGTATGGCATTAAACCTTTCTATCTCCATGGAGACCAAACCAGACCAAGTTACAGGTCAGATCTGTGGAGAGGTGACCCCGCTCACAGTCAGAATGCCTGTTTTTCTGAGTATTTTTTTGCTATAAAACCACCTGTAATTGAATACATAGACCTGTAATTGAATACATGTAAGGTAGAGCTGTTTAATGTCATACTGTGGAACATTCCAATCAGTGCAACCTTTAATAACGCAATGGTATTTTTTGCTATCCATTAGGGTTGAATTTTTTGAATGATTTGGGAAAAATACTGAATTATAGTTAGCCATTTTTATGCAGAATAAGTCAGACTATTTTGTTGTTTGTGGAGGAAATTATGGTAGTTTTTGTGATTTGTTAATTGCGAAATTTAAAACAACTGAAATATATCTTGACACTGCATATCGCCCACCTCTGAAATACGGCTTAAGAGTGCATCACATAAAATAAAAAAAAAATATTAAAACGTGTATAAATCTTTACTGAAAACAAAATCAATCAATAAAACAGGTCATTCAAATCCATTATATTATATCCACACCAGCGCCCCCTATAGTACAAAACAGTCCACAGTCAGACCTGAGCATCAGTAGTACATTCACTTGTTCAGGGCAGAAAATCAACACATTTTCTCCAGTGACGTATGTTAAAGATATGTTTTTAAAAGTTCTGATTGCAGGTGCCCACTGGGAGAAAGCAGGACAATGTTATCACTGAGATTCAAACACTTCCATGGTCAGGGATTAGAGCACTTGTCCACCAACACGGAGGTCGGAGGATCGATTCCTGATCCAAACTAGTTCTGTTGTTATGTCCTTGGGCGAGACACTTCACCCACATTGCCCTAGGACAGTGGCTCTCAAACTTTTCACGCTAAGTAGCACCAAAGAAATAATTTAGCTTTCTGAGTCCCACCAGATCTAAACCAGGTCTATAACAGGACTATTCCAGGTCTAATCCAGGGCGAAACCACGTTGAGAAGTGGACTACATAATTTCCACTGTCGTTCAAAACAAGAAGTTATAAAATGCGGACAGAAAAAGGATCAAATGAATTCTAAATGAGGCAAACCCACAAACTGAAGTGCCGTCCTAGTACCACCTGAAGGAGCTTGCGTACCACAGTTTGAGAAACACTGCCTTAGTATAAGTGTTTAAGTGGTGGTGATTGGAGAGGCCCAGGAGACAGACTGGAAGCCTCATCTGAACAGCTCTAAGCTGAGTGTGGAGTGAATGAATGACTGTGAGAGCTGTGAAAGGTGTAAAGCCCATTAGAAGCAAAAGCATCATTATATAACAAGGCCCTTATTAGAGTAAACCTTTGGAGTTGTGTTTTGTTTCATTCACGTTTGAGTGATCCTCCATACTGACGCTGTCTCTCTCTAAGCTCTCAAAGCTGCTTCATGTCTGTCTATTTCCATATTTGAATCTGATTGGTCGAAGCACCACAACTGTGGAACAAGTCGAAACATCAGACTTTAAATCCAGGTGAGAGAAAAGCACTGACGTCTTAGCCCTCCACAAATGCACAAGGTGCACTGCATGTTTTTCTAAAACATAATAGTCTGTATTGACATTAAAATAGGCGGAAGAACGTCTGTCGGCATTGCCATGTTTGTTTTGGTTTGTTTGGGCACTTTGCCTTTGGCTCTGCCCAAACCTCAATGCTGCAACACGATTGGTCCACCCGCTGCTGGACAAATATGAACCGTACACTTCAAGATGGATTCTCATGAGTTTGTCAACTCCCAAACTCCCAAAGAATCCATCTTGCTGTGCAAGGTTAGCAAAAATCCTAGTACCTTCAATATAGCATCTCTCATCCCAAGGATGAGTACCATTATCAGACCAATATATTTTCACTGGAACCCCTTTGTTATTGATTATTATGACTGGACTTTAACCAGTCTTCCAGTGTTGCGTAATGTGTGCCTGGCTGCACACTATTGCTGTTTGAATATTGATTTCCCAGAAGTTTTAAAGGCTGGCTGCTGCTAACATCCACTCCCATAGCCCCATTGCTCCTGGAGCGAGGAGGCTGCAGTGTCGTGTATGTGTTACTCTCTCTTGGCGAGTGCATGGCCGTATCTTGCCCTAACACCATTTGCGGCTCTTGCTTCAAAGCAAATCCGCTTTGTGATCCTCCAACTAAATTTTGTAACAAGTTTTCCCCATCGAATTGATCTAAAAAGTTAAACCCAAGACCAGCTGAACCACCTCCATCGTTGACCCCACCACCCCCTCCTGGCACTGCCCCGTTAAAGCCGCTCGGAATCGGGCTGGGGCTGCCGAACCCATGGGGTGCCCATTGCATCTGGATGGCTTGGTTTTGATTGACAGCTTGGTTTTCAGTCATGAGTACGTCTCGTTGTGGTAGATGGTACAGAGGTTGAGAATCACCTTGGTTATGTTGTGAGTCCAAGCATTTCAAATCTTGCATGGACAACTGAGGAAGACTGGGGTTCTGGTTGGGGTTGTTGACTTGCGGCCGTACATTGCGCTGTAGGGAGCTTTTTACAGATCCTTGGTTGACGGTGACAGAATCCATTGGGATATTGGAGGGACTGGAGCTAGGCCATGGGGAAGGGGGGAGGGTCTGGAGAGGAGGGGAGTTGAAGTTTGAGTTGAAGATCTGAGCCTGAGGAGCAGGAGGCTGCTGCTGCTGTATTGAAGCAATCTGCTGCCGGAGGAACATGTTCCCCACATCTGGAAAACAAAACAAGACTTGAGAGATTTGGCAAAATAAAATCATAACCACAATGTTTTAGTATTCTCTCTCTGACATTTTGTGCACTGTGGAATGTTTCTGGTGGAAAGAATGCCATCTGCTTGTCTCCATTAAGATGTTATTAGTTTACCTAGAATGTTCCACAGTACACTATTACCATGTATCCAAGACAGGTAGCCAACTCCCAGGGTATTAGGCAAAATCGAATTTTTGGACCTTTCCACCATGTTATAACGTTGTTCCCTCATCAGAAACATGCCTGAAGAGGTTTATATGTCCTCCATGCATGTCTGAATAATTTAGTGATCTCGCATGGGCACTATTTGAGCCCTCCTTGCAGTTAGCTGTAAGATTTTGTCCAGTGCTCTGCTCACAAACTCCCACAAGACAATTCTCCATAAATGTACAAAAGCAGGATACAAAACAATACACTACAACTTCACAAATCTGATGTGATGTGCAGTAGTTTCATTAGTAATCATGTGTGTACTGCGAATATCTACTTACCTTTGCGTAGATTTTTGGAAGGTGTTGCCATTGGTCTGTTCATACTCAAACCAAAAGAATTCACTAATAAAAAAAACACACACACACACAGAAGAACATCAGAACTCACAAATCTTAAGCAGAGTTAAAAGACTCCTACTCAGTATCACTATTCTAACTGACCTTGTGACTGGAGTGTGGCAAACTTCATCAGGTTTTCTCGTTTGCGTTTCTTCTCGTTGTAGCCGTATGGATCTGGGGAAAAAACGTATTTAAGTTAAGCAGAATTTCCCTATAAAAAACATTCTGATAGGTATTGGTTTTCTGTTTGAGAGCAGAACTCAGTCTAAATATGCAGGGTTTGTGTGTTAAACAACTCCAGGTCTGTTTGTGACGACTATGACGTAGATCACAAAATAGTGTCATATACTGAGAACTAGACCCCAGCCTCACCTTTGTCGTCGGGCAGGTATCTGAAGTCGATGGGCTCGCTGACCTCCTGATCCGAAGGCCTCCTGAGCTGCATCTGCACCAGCACCGCCTCAGTGATGGAGGGGTTGTAGTACGCCGGGGTTTTGAACACTATCGCCACCTGCCTGTGAACGTCCGCCTGTGAAAATGAACCTTTAGCTTCCCACCCGTCTGCGGAGAAGAAACGCACCTCGATGTCATCTGTGGAAGAGAATGAGAGGCAGAGAAGAGAGAGAAGGAGGGAAGAGAGAAAGAGAGGAGAAGGAAGAAATGAGACAAAGAGAGAGAAGAGAAAAATGGATATGGAGTTTGTGATTAATATCTTCTTGAGTAACATCACTCTTACTTGAGTACAATTTTTGTCTACTCTACCCACGTCTGCTTCTGATCAAATCTTTGGTGTTATACGCATTAATACAGGTTTAGGTTATATATTACTGTAACTGGAGACTGAGCATATGAACAAAGTTGATATATGTTGTTAATAGGTTTATAACTTCAGAAAGGGGGCGCTGTACCTTTCTGCACTTTGTCGCACAGGAGGAAGATCTCGTCTTGACCCTTGACACTTCCACTGTTCCTGTTGACTCTGCAGATCCTCAGCTCGGCCGTGTTTGGAGATCCTGGGACACAAACGGAGAAAGAGACTGTCTCACAAAGCTCTTTTTAGACATGCATGAGCTTTAATGTCACTGTGATTCCCAGATTTGAATCAGAATTTGATATGCAAACTTACTACAGCCACACATACACGGACAGACTACATGTAATATGCTATCTATCTAATGCATTTAACTGTTTAAACACATAAATTTTACTTTAAAGCCACAGTATGTAACTTTTTAGCCAAACAAATTCAATTAAAATTAAATGACATGGGGGCCAAAAGTCTGGTATGGGCCTAACTAAACCTCGAGGCTCTGCAGCGGGTCACATGTCACCCCTTCTTGTGTGGTGGCCCTGGTGATGCTTTGGCAGCCGAGTGGTGAAAGATGAAAGTTGTGGCGTGGTCCTTGCTAGTGAATCTATTATGGAAACCGCAATAAAGATCCTCAGATGGAGAGATAATGCGCCAATAAACTACAATAAAAGCATATATTGGCTATATATATTCAGATAAAAATATAGATAAAATAACAAATCTTGGATCACTGTCAAAATATTTCTGGACCAAAACTGTAGACAAGTTTTAACCTTGATAAAAATTGATTAACAAACAATGTAAAAGAAATGAATGCTAAAAGATGAATAACACTATCTGTATTTCCACCACTTCAGTTTGTGTTTTACAGTTGCAGCTGGGTTGAGACACAGGTCACATGATCGGTCCAAAGAGGAAGTGCGCCATGGTAACGCTGCTTTTTTGGGGTCAGAGTGTATAAACTACTTCCTGTTTCAGTCTCTGGGAGGAACACAGTGTAGTTTTATACACGTCCACACAACTTTAACAATATCTGAACTGAACGTACCAAACTGTTTAGGCAACTTCCACCTGTTACACATGACACTATGTCCCCATCACAGCAGTGTTCTCGAAGAATCCAGTTAGATTAAAGTGGTTCTTTTTTTGGTGGAGGGTCTGTGACTTTATGGTATTAACCTATTATGCAAAATGTTCTAGTTTTCCTTCTCATTTACCCACTGGAGGGTGTATTTAGAGTGATTCATGCATGTTTGAGTAATCTTTATTCTCCTTTATTCAAGACATATTTCCGATCTATCTGTTTTCATCGGTACACACCCGCTGCTCTGTACTTAATTCATTCTCCAATTTTATTTTTAAAATCATTGATATATGTAGGATTTGGCAGCGTCGCGATGTCATTTTAGGACAAATGAGAAAAATGAATCTGCTGCTCGCTGGTGTGATGTGCAGGTATCCATAGAAGGAGTGGTTTATTAAGTCGTTTTAGATCAATATTGTGATTTAAAATGTTCAAATTATAAGGTCAAAGATTATAGCAGACACAAGCACAATATGTCTTCTTTAAACTTCTATCTTCATGAGAACAAGCAGGTTACTCCACCAGGTCAGGTATTTACTTCCATTTTTTGGTAATAATACATTTCTAAATGACTAAATGCAAGACAGACATATTTAATACCCTATTGTGGAACATTCCAGGCTCTGGGAGGAACACAGCTGTAGTCTGATGCATGTCCACACAACTCTCGCAACCAAACTGTTTAGGCAACTTCCACCTGTTACACACCACATCATGTCCCTGTAACAACAGTGTTCTCTAAGAATCCAGTTAGATTAAAGGTGCATTGTGCAACTTTTCTGGTGGAGGATCTGCCACCTTATTGTCTCCATGAAGATGTTATTGCTTTGCCTTTCCATTTCCATGGAAACAAGATGAGGAGGCCCTTCTCAGACCAAATAGGATGGTGGAGATGCAAGCCCACTCACAGTAAGGACACGTTTCTAAGGATGCACTGATCCGACACTGGTTTTAGATATTGACACCGATACTGAACAATATGCTGCATAGTTACTGTTTGATAATACTGTAATAATAATAATAATAATAATAATAATAATAATAATAATAATAATAATTTCAGTTTCAGAATGTTAGAACTTTTATTTATTTTAAAGGAAATAAATGCTGTTTTCAGTCTCTGTACTGATATCGGCAGATACTTAAAGGTTGTATGGAGGATTTTTTTGTTTCATATTGTCAATGACAGCATTATAGAGATGCAGCAGCCTTGTAATTATGATGACCAAAAAAAAAACTGTGGATGTGGTAGGGCCAGATAAACATTAGCCAATAGATAACGAGGCTACCTCGTTATCTATTGGCTGTAAGGTTGTCAATCAAACTCCCTACGCTTCTAGCATAACTGACGTGCTGGCGCGCTGGGATTATGTGGTTTACGTTTGCCTCTCACGTATTCCACAGATGCAAGACGCTGTTTACTCAACCAACACAGCGGTTCTTAGCGGCTTTTTCCAACTGTAGCTTCCTCGCAGTTTGCACAAAGTTTGTTGCAATGACAGACAAGAATCCACGACCAGTTAGCCACAAAAGAAAGTCAGTTTTTGAGGTCACTGAAAGAAGAAAAGAAGGGGAAAAGGAGTGAAGCCAAACTAAGGTGATTCTCAGAGATTCCTTCCAGCGACAGCGTGCACTGAAGCAGACGGTCTAAAGACTGACGCGTTGGTCGCTAAATTACTTCTGGAAAGGAAACTTCTGCTTATCATTTGAAAATGTACAGTATAGTTACAGCAGCAACAGCGATTCTGAATGTGCACCGGCTGTAAACAAACAACGTAAGCGTAAGGAGGCGGAGGAGGCGTTTCTACTTAGGGAGCTGTGGAGGAGGGGGGTGAAAAAGGACAAACAGTTGCTGGATTTCTCCTTCCTTTGAAAATCCTCTATACAACCTTTAAAGCTATAGTATCGAAATTGGTATCAGAACTGAAAAAGGTGCATGATGCATCACTAGCTGTTTTTAAGTATTTTCAGTGCAATAACTAACTAAATAAAACAAACCAGTGCAATAAACCAAACTGACAAAACATTTATTTGAGTCTAAAAGGATACACACTGTGGCTTTAAATGTAAGAAGTCAAAATCTGCCACCCTCCGCTCCTTTGTGTAGCAGTACTGATGACATGTGTTACCACTCTAAATATGCAAATAGTAATATTTACCCTCAAGAAATCCCCATCCTCCGACTCTGCAAACCTATGATGCAATTCATTATTGTTTTGATATTCAGCCAGGCCCCTTTCATTTGACTTTTATTGACCCACCCCCTCACTACATCATCAATGGCATTTCAACTTGTAATACAAATTAATCACAACTTTAATGAGCGATGTAGTAATGGTAGTACAATGAATTATATTGACGTAACATGCATTCAGTATTCCAGTTTGGCATAGTTAATACTAATACTAATAATCAAATAAGTGAAGATGAAGACTTCCTTCTGTCTCTGGAAGATGATTTCAAAGAATCTTCTGGTATCATTTCTAATATAGAGAATATTCGGTTTAGTATAAAAAATGACTCTTTTATTTTTCGGCAGGCCAGGCCCACTATTACGATTACATGAGTGTGTCATTAGCGCCCAACTTCTTTTAGCGCACACCTTCACAGTGACATGGCTGGTGTAGTCTTATCCTCTTTAGCATGCGGTGGAAAGGATGGTACCTACACTTGTATTGATCATTATCTAGAATTACAAAACAATAATAATAACAGCATCACTAATGCAGACACCTGATATAGGCTCATGTAGTAGAAGCAGAAATAGTAGCAGTAGGATCAGTAGTAGTATAAAACTGCATACTTTACTGTTGTCAGAAATTATATTGATGATGATGGGATTCAGAGCCAAGGAGTACTGCAGTAGTAGTAGTAGTAGTAGTAGTAGTAGTAGCAGCAGCAGTAGTTGCAGTAGTAGTGTTAATAGTGGCAGTAGTAGTAGTACTCACTGTTAGTTATAAATTGGGTTGGGTACTCAAGAAGCCCCTGGTGTACTGTAGTAATAGTAGTAACAGTGGTAGTAGGAGTGTCAGTAGTAGTAGCAGTAGTACTGGTGTATAAAACTCACTGTTGTCATAGATTGAATTGGTGACGATAGGATTCAGAGCCCTGGTGTACTATAGTAGTAGTAGTAGTAGTAGTAGTAGTAGTAGTAGTAGTAGTAGTAGTAGTAGTAGTACTCACTGTTGTCATAGATTGGGTTGGTGACGATAGGATTCAGAGCCCTGGTGTACTGTCCGTTCTCGTCCTGCAGATAAACCTGGATACACAGACGCACCACGTTCAGGTCGTACTCCTCCGTCTGCAGCAGCTGCTCTCTGGGAACTGAACAACAAAAGAAAAATGAATCTACTGCACATGAGGCAAATATTATCCACAGGCTCACAGTCCTGTATGTCAGCCAAAACCACACGCTTTTACAACACTTTACTAAAACATAATGATCGCAAATCAGGTACTAATTGCTGCTAAAAGTAGTATCGAAACTTGAGCAGATATCGCTACTAAAAAAGTCACATTCACAAGACCGAAATGAACCTTTCCTGAATAGCTTTAGAATGATCTGGAGTATAAGAGCGCATAGATAGATATAGATATAACCACATGGGAATAGAAAAGAAAGTACTATGATTTCATGTTGAAAATCACATTCTACTGTCTAAAGAAAGACAATATTTTTTTGTTTTTATTATCATTCCTTAGTATCGAAATAGAGTTTGAAATTTTAGTATCGTGACACCACTGTCTGTAACTGTGTCTCAATTTCCAAATAAGCTTTATGTTTGCGCTATGTAAAAACTGCTATGTATATCACTTTAATGCCATACTTTGCAACATCCTCCACTTGAATGAATCTTTAAATGTGTAAAGTACTCAATTGCGATACTATGGAATAGACTCGATACTCAATACAGATTCCAATACCACAATCATAATAAAAAAAACTCTTTCTTTAGACAATAGAATGTGATTTTCAAGCTGTTCAGGAAAGATACATCTGTGTCTTATGAATGTGTCTTTTTAGTATCGATACCTGCTCAAATCAGTATCTAGTTTCGATGCTAGTTTTAGTATCGATTAATATCAGATTTTCGATACTTCTGACAGGCCTCATTGTCCCTGTCCTCTTCTTGGTGCAGTGATGGTGCAGATGCAGTAACGTGTGGGCAGATGTGTCCTCTCGGTGGCTGAACCTGAACACGTCACACCTCGTCCTACATCCACAGCGTTCACGTTAACACATTTACCGCGTCAGAGAGTGCCCCCGAACGCACCACAACGCGCACGGAACCTCCTCTGTACAAACACACTCCTACACAACGCTGCAGCATGTCCCTCTCTCTCACTATGCTTTCTTTCTCTTCCCTCTCTTTCTCCCCCTCCTTCTACGTCTGTCTCTCTCTTTCTCTGTCTCTATACCTCGCTACACTACCAGACAAAAGTTTAGACACATTTTTTCCGTATTATTTACATTGTAGTTTCTCAACAAAGGTATAAAAACTATGGAATGTAGCAAACACAAAATAAACTCAAAAGAACTCAAATTGTTCTACATACATTCTAAAGAGCTACACTTTGCTTTAACCTGCTTTGCACTTTCGCCATTTCTTGACCCTGGCGTAGCACAGCTGTGAAGTGAAAACCATTTCAGGAGACTTCATCATGAAGCTCACTGAGAGAAGGACAAGTGTTTACAGCGCTGTCGACAAAGCAAAGGGTGGACACTGTGAGGATTTTAATATAAATCTATTTACTACATAATTTCACATATCAGCAATGTTCTCTAGGAATCCAGTTAGACTAAAGGTTCATTGTGTAACTTTTCTGGTGTAGAATCTACCACCTTCTCCAGGCCACACAAGCCCCGCTCATAGAAACCCTAAGGACACATGTTGTTTTTAAGTTTTTCAGCACAATAAACTAAATAAATCAACAAAACCAGTGCAATAAACTGAACTAACAAAGCATGCATTTATTTGTGTCTAAAAATGTACACACTGTGGCTTTAAATGTAATACAAGTAAAAAGTAGCCACCCTCTCCTTTGTGTAGAATTACTGATGACGTCCATGTGTTATATACGCATGCAAAAAGTAAGTTACTCACAGGAAATCCTCATCCTCCACAAACCTATGCTGTAATTCAATATTGTTTTGATATTTGATATGTAGGAAGCTTTTTTTCTCACTCCAAGTACCCGTTAACTCTGGTACTACGCAAATACACCTGTTTACAAAAGTATATGTATAGTGTAATCGTCACTATTATATTTAATCTTTTAATGGTTTCCAAAATCCTTCAAAATTCGTAAAATTTACTTGAAATAACATTTTTATTCAATTTTTTTCCACCATTAGACAATACTGTAATTTTTTATACTAAATAATAGCATTTGTTTTTTAAAACATGTCTTACACTAGTTTAAGTTTTGTATTCGATTTTCGATACTACAGTTGTTAATAAGTTGCGATGAATCTTGCAGTGGTGGAGCTGATTTGGACTTGTCATGGCTGTAACTGTGTAATACTGTTGTTTTGTCTGAGAGTGAATTGAAGTAAGTGAAAACTGTGCAGAATGTGAAAACAAACAGATGTAAGTGAGACAGGGGGAAGCCCGGACACTGCAGCTTCAACCTCAGCTCTGTGTAGCAGAGACCACTGCTTCAAAAACAACTCCACAGAAGAGCCAAACACACAGGGTGGCTCCTAAACTATCTGAATACTTTTAAAGCCGCTGTGGAGGTGCAATCAAAGAGACAACAATAAACAAGGGCTGTCAAAAGCGAAAATCAGATACTAATCAATACTAAAACTAATATCAGAACTACATACTCATTTTAACAAGTATTGATGCAAAACAAAAAATCACATTAACAACTAAATTTGAGCTTTCCTGAACAATTTGATCAGAGCTAGTGTAAGATCTCATGGGAACATAATGAAGGTACTATTATTTTGTATGGGAGAATCACGTATTACTAAAAAGGAGCATTTTTATCTTCATTGTGGTAGCTATGCCATATTGTTCAACAATATGGCATTAAAGGGGTCTATCTCCATGCAGAAATGCCTGTATTTGAAAAAAAAAAAAGAGCACTGACTTGAAATAGCAAGAGTTGTAGCTGGTATTAGTAGCAGCAGCAGCAGCAGTAGTAATAGTAGTAGAAGTAGTAGTAGAAGTAGTAGTAGAAGTAGTAGCAGTAGTAGAAGTAGTAACAGCAACAACAGAGTAAGGAGTAGCAGAGTAGAAGCGTGATCATATTGAGTGTTGAGGAGAGACGTGGTTGCAGAGGTTTGGTGTAGGCGTCAGATCTTCACGGAGAATGGAGAATCTGTGGGAGGGAAACACAGTGTGATGGAACAGAGAAGGTCTGCACCAGGGGAGGCCGGGCTCTGTGGCGGTGGCTCTGTGGTCACCTCAACTCTGCACCTGCTCCTCTGCCCTCTACACCATTTTTTTCCCATGTACTTGAGCAAAACATGTCTTAGCCCAGTACAGATACAGTACTGTATATCGTATAAGCAGCTCTTGAGGTCAAAATAAGTCAGCAGTGTGCCGTCTGGATCTAATTAGAAAGTGTTTTATTGTCTGAGAATCAGGAATTGAATAGTTAGCATGCTAGTTATTGCTTTACAAAATTTTGCTCTGGTCTTTGAGAGTTATGAAAAGTGCTTTGAAAGTACGATGCTCTGGATGCGTAAGAGAAGTGAGGAATAAGTTTGGACCACTGCAAACTGTTTAAAATGACAGTAAAAATCAGGTAGTGTCTTTAAGTCCCTGTACCCAATTTTCACCGTCTTCAAACATTTAAGGACTTCATTCTAAACTGTCGCCAGCAATCCACTACAAGTCAATTCCTCCAGTGAAGGTAGTCCTGACCAAGACTAGCTCAAAATCTGGAGATGGGTCCCAGTGCTCCTGACAGGTTTAACCCAGAGACACTGAAGGATGGGTCAAATTCAGAGGACAAATCAATAAAGTTTGTCTAAGTCTAAGTCTAAATGACCCTACAGGGACAAGAAAGTGTACCTTAACCTAGTAAATAACAAGTGTGTTAACAGGATACTGAGTATTTTCCGACCTCATTTTGACCCGGATAAATCTGTTACCCATCACCCATATGTAACATTCACACAAGTGGGTTAAGTGTGCAAAATGCCCAAAGACACAATGACAGATGAGTAGTAGTAGTAATAGCAATAACAGTAGTAGTAGTAGTAGTAGAAGTAGCAGTAGTTGTAGCAATAGAAGTAGTAGACACAATGACAGCATAAACAGTTCTGAAATGGAATCTAACCAACCTTTGGGTTAAAAGATGACCACTCTATCCAAAAGCCACTGTTCCAAAAAATGAAATAAAAAATACAAGCCTTCCCAAGTTTTGCAAACAGCTATAGGGTAAGCCTGAGAAGTATCTAATGTACACTCTAACTAAATACTACTACAATATTCAAATTGGCACATTCCCTGTGTGCAGAGTAAAGTGTGGTGCACTGAGGGTCCCGTCAGTGACTCAGGTGGGACATGTGGGAGTCAGTGGTTATAGTGTGAAGGGGTGACATAGAGTGAGAAGGGGGCAGCAGCCACAGAGTGACTCATGATTTGACACATTCACATTTGGTTTAACCCTTTCCAAACAGGTAATGTTCAAAGTAGGCCACAAGATAAATTACTATTACATTGTGAAGGAAAAGCTTCAATTATGAAGGTCATATAAAATTCTTTGCACAGATCTAAATGTCCCTGTGTCTCCATCGAGTCTTATTCTAAAGTTAAGGTTAAGGTACACACAATTGTCCCTGTAGGGTAAAGTGTCCTCTGCGTTTGACTCATCTGTCAGTGTCTCTGGAATAAACCTATCAGGAGCAGTGGGACCCATCTCAGATCTTGACATCTGAGACTACCTTAGTCCAGACACAGGGAGAACATGCAAACTCCACACAGAAAGCCAGCCTGCTGCCACCAGCCATTTCATATTGTGTCTGAAACTTTCCAACTCCGTAGTTTAGATCTCTACAAACATGTTCTGAAATGCATGGGATGTGATGTATTTAGTGGATTAATCTATTGATAGAGTCTTAGAAGATCAAACTTTGTATTAGTCAACTAATTATTTTATTTATATAAGGATTTATAAGTGACAACAGCAAAAAGGAGAAGTGAGTGAGTGAGCTGAAGATCTGGCATTTTTTTGGAATTTCTATGTAAAAAAGCAGACTGAATTCAGTGTCGTTCATTTGATTGACTGAGATTCAGGAGCAGGACCACACCTCAATCTCCTCCTGCTCCTCTCCAGCCAACCACAGCTCAGCTCGACCATGCGTTCAGTTACCCAGAAGCCCTATTTAAACAGCCTATCCCGACAACACCGTCTGAATCCTCCTGAGCACCTGAGACAGAGCCCCCATCCTGAGTCTCCCCCAGCCATCACGTCTATCTATCGTCAACAAATATCTTTATCGTATTCCATTTTTGTCCTTGCTAGTGTATTACATGTTGAACCTGTATATAAAGTATAAATACTAGTACATTGTCTCATAGTATTTTTTCTGCATAAATAGTAGTTTTTGCATGAACTCCCCCTGCAGGTGTAGTCTTGAGACTGCAGTTTGGGTCAGATACACAGAGATGTCACAGATTTGAGAGCTTTTGCCACACCCCTTTTTAGTCGACCAATCAATCGGTAGGACACTGAGTCCACAAAGAATTTCTTTAGTCGACCACAACCCTAGATGCATTAGTTTATTATTATTTAGTTCCACCAAGTGCTGATATCTCAAAGAGTCAACAGACTAAACATGTTTCACCACAGCTGAAAACAAAAGCAAAAGAGAAGCAGAAGTCCACAGTCAGAACAGTTTGGGGAAATGGACAGAGATGGTGATGGTTTTGTTTTATTTTTGTATTGCTCAAAGACCACTTGAAAAACTAGGCCTGTCACGGTAACACATTTCAAAGTACGGTATGTCGCTGAAGAAAATACAGACGATAAACTAATGTATGCCACTGACACGATAACAGAGAGCAGATTTAAATCACAAAAACTATTCTCGATCTACAATATGGTTTAAAATCATGAGCTGCTGAGTTATTGATTCAACTTATATACCTCAAATCTTATCAAACAGCCAAAAATAACCACAAAATTCCCAGTATTGCAAAGAAAATGTACAGACAATAAATACAGTTACCTAAAAAAAATATTGTTCCAGATTTCATATGGGTGGTTTAGATTCTACAATGTGATGATGTCATACTCCCAGATGGGGGTAAGAGACAGTTTTTCCCTATTCATTACATTGTACTTTCATATGAAATATCCAACAGGTAAATTCTCAAATGTTAAACCTGATCATTTCTATTGCTGACTAACAATTATTGCTGTATCACTCCAAAAATCTGCAGCTGAACAATATTAATTTTAGCTGCCCCCATCTGTATGAAATAATATTGGCCTACAGAATATTGTGATGTCATATGAAACTATGCAACAATAATCGTATTATTGTGAAATCGTATCGTCAAAGGTCTCACGGTAATATCGTGGGCCATCACAATATATCGAATTACAAGACTCTTTGCGTAAATGGTGCAGCAACAGCTAAAAAAAACCCCCAAAAAACAGAGAGAAAAATCTTAAATCTTTAAATCTTAGTTCTTTGGGTTAAGTCTTGCATTTTAAGAGGAAAAAGTAGCGTATTCAGAGTTTTATTAGCCTCCGCAAAATATCATATTGAAATGTATATCATGAAAAACATTGTATCGTGTGAGGTTTGGATATCGTTACATCCCTATCTGAAACCCAGGAATATTGAAGGATAAACTGATATTATCGTAATTATCATGACACTTCATGGAGCGAGGTCAGACTTTTCGAGATTAGTTGAATATTATATTGTAGAACATTCTAGGCAAAGCTATAATTCCATCAAGACAACTTTTCTCAACCAGAAAAGTTACGTAGTGCACCTTTAAAATTGACGTGAAGTGAATCTTAGAATTTAACTTAAAGCTCCAGTATGCAACTTTCTAGTGTTTGAAAGCCAACTGCACGATTCCATGGAAATACAAAGTTAAAACCATACTTTGGAACATTCTCCATGAAAATAGACACGTTTCAAGCCACACTACAAAATATTCTAGCCAACAGAATAACATCAAAAAATAAGAGTCAGGTTTGTGGAGCTGCAAGCCCGCTCACAGTAAGGATGCATGTTTTTGTATGTTCTTCAGTACAATAAACACCAAAAACCAAAATGAAAGGAAACATCAACTTTAATTTTTGACCAAAAAAGTTACATATTGGGGCTTTAAAGAGACAAGTAAAGCAATATAGTTAGTTAGTAGCCCTGATAAAGAGTTAAAGATAGCGTGACAATAAAATACCATACGGAAAAACAAAGGGTTTGAATAGAAGACGCAAAGGACCAAGATGAACATCTACAGTGTGATTTGCATAGTGAGATTTGCTGCTGTCTGGGTCCTGACCAAAACCAGGAAGTCCAGACCACAGACTCCAGTGCTGAAATTGTGACACTGAGAAGTGACTGAGAAGCCAGTGCCTGTAAATCTGTAACTCGCTGCAAACATGGACCCTGCAGAGTCTGTTTAATACTCAACATGCAGTTACAGTAAAGGATAAACATGGGGAAGAGCAGCAGTGTTTTTGTGCACGCTAAAGCAATAACAGTTATCAGTTAAAGGTCCTATATTGTGCTATTTTTATGTTTCCTCACCAAAGACATACCTGGAGTTGTGTTGTGTCATTCGCACATGTTTAACACACAAACCCTGCATGACATCACAAGAAGGAAGAGAACATTTTGAGATAATAAAGGGTTAATCAGGCATGTGTGAATGAAACAAAACACAACTCCAGGCCTGTTTTTGGGGAGGTAACAACATTCTAGCGTGACTTAAAGCTCTGAGTCAATTTTGTGTACTAGGAGGAGCTTTAAGTTATCATTCTCTATGCTATAATGGCAATGCTAAAGTGAAAGGACAGTAGTAGAATAGAGGACTAAATGGGAGATTAATAATAAAATAAAGTCTATAGGTAGAGTAAAAAAAAAAATGTCAATGTTATATAAGAGACTAGTCCCAAACATGAGACCACTCACTGCTGCAGAGATGAAAATATGACTTTTCCTTCTCTGTGATCATGTCTGTCTGGGGAAGCCCCTCTCTCCACTCCCTCCTCTCCTCCCCCTCTCTTTCCCTCTCTCTCTTCTCTGTTTCAATGTGTGTGTGTGTCTCTCTCTTCTCTTATTTCACTTCTTCCTCTTTCTCTCTATTCCTCCCTCCTCTTCTCTTTCCTCCTCCTTCACGTCCATCTGTCCTTTCCCTATCCGTCTCTTCTCCTCTTTCATTCCCTCTTTCTCCCTCCTCTTACAACTTGCTCCCCTCCTCCTCCACCCTCCCCTCTCTCTCTTCTTCCCTCTCAGCCATCCTTTCCCTATTTACCCCCTCTTCTCTTTCTATCCCTTATCCCTTTGTATCTCCCTCCCTCCTCCCAGTTGAAATCCGAATTCCCGGCTCTCACGTGGATCATTGAGCAACTATGTTCAAGAATGAGGAAGTACAGAGTGGCGCTTGTTAGTACACGAGAGAAACAGAAAGAGGGAGAGAGAGACAGAGAGAGAGAAAGGGAGAGAGAAAGAGAGAGATCCTGTCTCCATGAATAAAAGGGAAACATATATATTATTATTCATCTCTGTACCTCTAGGGATCACTTTTTTTTTAATTAGCAATATTGAGTTAATAAAAGAGTGCTGAGCCAGTTACCACCGGGCCCTTTACTCTTCTTTCTTACATCACCATAAAACATAGACTGTATATATATATAGATGGCCATAGCTAACATGCTAGCCGCCGCATTCCCAATAGGAAGTGAGCATGGGGGCTCTTCCAGCTCCATCGATTCTGGCTCTAGTTCACTTTATATTAAAAAAAGATGGCCCCTGCTGCTGTCAAACTCTCCTATGCAAGATAATTTGTTCCATCAGATTTTGAATTTTAAATACGGCTGAATTTCTCACTTTTCTTAACTTTTTAACTCTGAAAAAAGTTGTTTGAATTATTTTTATTCTGAATTTTAGTTGTTGAAATTTTAAGTATACTTTTTCACTGTTTCAAATTCAAAATAAAAATTTCACCTTTTAAATATTCAGCACAGATATTTTCAAGCCCTCAAATTCAAAAAGTCAAAATTCATAGTGTAAAATTCGCAGTGAAAAATTTCACAGCAAAGATCCAAGATGCCAAGGCAGAAGCAATCGATCCTGTGTGAGTGAGGAGGGCAGAGGCTATTTCCTATTGGCCGTTCTCATCTGTGGGCGGGGTTTACACTTAACAAATAAAAGAGATGAGGTTTTCATGAGGCGAAGGCCGTGTCTCATTTCGGGGTCTGCAGCCTCCGAGGCTGGTTTTCAGTTCACTTCCGGCGCAACAAGGCCTGTCCCATTTCATGCAGCCTCTGAGGATGCAGCCTGAAAACCGGCCTCGTTTCCATGGAGATCAGGCCGTGAACTAAGGACATGAAAATGTATCCTTCGCGGCCGTATATTTCCCAGCATGCACCGCACGCTACTTCTATGGGAAAAAATGGAGTCCGCGGTTGCGTCCCCTACCAGTTGCAATTTTACTTTTAAATGTAAGTATTGGTTTACCTCGCCTACAATTAATTCTAAGTGACTCGCTACATGAAAATGTTCAGAAACAAGTTCACTTAAGTTTAACTTAAGATGTTAAGTTAAACATATGTATGAAGGTAGTTGTTACGGCTTAGTTTACGGATATTGTTGTATTAGCGGTTAGTAGCGTTATCCCTTACACTTGTTTATTAGCTTAGCTGTTGTAATGTTGGATATTCTCCAGTATGTAAGAATATTTTTGTCTTCAGGGAACAAGGAGCAGACCACCCGACTAACTGAGCTGAGGCGGGAGAACGACCGTGAACATGGCTTGGAGGTAAGTATTAAAACAGTGTTATATACTCCTGTTAGATAATATAACATCAGCCATGAAAACTATATCAGCGCTGGCATTACTGCCATTTGAAAACCTTTTTCATTTGTACATATGTGAGTAGTTGTGAATTAACCTGGGTTTCCCCATTTATTTCCTATGTTATCCACAGCCTGTACTTCTGTGATTACTAAATGACGGCCGGGAAGCTGGTGATCTGAAAAGTTTACTACACAATGTAGTACTATCATGTGTAGTAATGTAGTAATATCACCATGGAGAACTAAACCTACCTATTTGTCAGTAGACAGTTGTTCACAAATAAGCTGGACTTTTTAAGTGTTATTATCCATTATATAAGATAAGATAAGATAAGATATGCCTTTATTAGTCCCACAGTGGGGAAATTCCAGTGTTGCAACGCACAGTTCAAGAACAGCAGGAAAATGGAACATGCAATAAAACAAGATAATAGATAATGGCTAAAAAAATAATAATTTAGAAATAGACTTAAAGATAGACTCTAATTTTGTTCCGGTGGAGCAAAAATATAAAATACAAAATATAAAATATAAAATACCCTATATCTCCCTTACAAAAGCACCTTGAAAACTGTAATAAAAAAAAGACATAATTAACTACATAAATGAAAGGATAGCGTGTGCTGCATGGTTATTGGACAAATGTTTTCAGTAACACTAGGAGATCTGTAACAGATTTCATATTATATATAATATAATTATAAATATACTGTATTTATTATTATGTAAATGTGAATGTTTATGTTCTGTTTGACTCAGGACAATACTGGAGAAGTTAGGCCTGCAATAATAAGGGCTGCAAATTAATCATGCTCATATTGAAATCTAAATTGTGAAAATATGTGGGATTCTTCTATTAATTAACATGTTTCGATTTATCTAAACGGCCTTTGGATCTGAATGTATATACACTGTGAACCAAATTTTCCTCTAATAGTTTTGTAGTTTTCTTAATGTGTATAATTACAGGTTTTCACTCTGCAGGACAGGACTTTGATCAATCAGACATAAGGCCCATTCTGCTCTTCCTCCTCCAGAAGACGAGATACATCACACTGAGTGGTCCAAGTGCACTGGGTCATGTCTCCACTGTCCATGCTGACTGTAGAAGACCTGTGGGGGCTCTGGTTGCATCAGGCCTCCCTCCTGCACGTGCTGCTGCTGTCCCTAATGTGTCCTAATAGTGATGTTTAGGTTTAACTTCTAATTTCCTGCACAAGTAAAATAGTCAAATGGTAGTTTCTTTGCATCTTAGCAGAGGAGCACCTAAACATCTTAATCACTGAGGAAGTGTCCCATGATAAATGTGGCCTTATATGACCTTAACAAGTGTGTGAGACAAAACTGAAAACATCATTTGCTCATAAGTTTATTTGAATGTTTTTCAGTCTATACTGACATTTGAATCATGGTGAAATGTGCCACTTATTTGATGTCTCTTTTGATAATAACTCATTACATGTACTATAAGAATGTACTATTGTACTGCAATTAAGCAGTGGTAATCCACCTGATCATATTTTACAAAGATAATTTGTTCATTTTGGACTGTCACCTGCTTCAGCAAAAAGGGAACAAAATTTGAGAGTTCACTGACATACAGCTGTTTTTACTCACCTATTATTGCATTGTGTGTGTGTAATGGGTTCAATGTTTGACTTTTCACATCAAGATAAAGTATTTCCAGAAGTTCCTTTGAATGTTTAATAAACCATCTTTTCTCAAAGGAGAGATGTATTTCTTTATAAACTGATTTAAATGCATTCCCTGTATAAATGTAATCCTTGGTCAATATAAAAATATTTAATAATGATAATAATATTTAATAATGAATATCTCATCACTGTATTTGAACCTTTAAGATAATTTAGCCTATTTCAGATCTATCCCAGAAATATAACAGTTTTGTTTTGCAAAAGTTAAACATATGTTTTCGTTTCAGCAACAAGATTTGGATGAGAATTATTAGAATAACTTGGTCTCAAAATCTGATAGTTCAATTACCCAGGCGTAATCTTTGTTATTGATCCGTGTGCGTAATCTGCGTGGTGCGTGTTGTTAGCATTAGCGTTAGCATTAGCGTTAGCAGCGTGTCTCGGTTGCTGGGCGACGGGAGCGGCTCCGTGGGCTGGGCCTGTCCCATTTCGCCAACGGCCATGCGGTCCTCGGAGGCTGGTTCGAAGGCTGCAGCCTTCACAGCCTTCGAGGCACCGGCCTTAGAGGATGCAGAAATGAGACACGGCCGAAGAGATCACTTCACTGCACCATTTCCTGTTTGTTACTAAGTTAGATCGGATCACTTTGGATGGATTGCTTCTGCCTTGGCATCTTGGATCTTTCCTGCAAATTTTTTTCACTGCGGCTTGAAAATATTTGTGCTGAATATTTAAAAGGTGAAATTTTTATATTGACTTTTAAACACTTTGAAAATGTACACTTAAAATTTCAGCAACTTAAATTCAGAATAAAAATAATTCAAACATGTTTTTCCAGAGTTAAAAAATAAGTGCGAAATTCAACAGCATTTAAAATTCTAAATCTGAAAAAACAAATTATCTTCCATACTCTGCATGATCCTGGTGTTTTTATTTCGCTATTTTGTCCATAAATAAATTCCTATTTCTAATTCTTATTTCCTTTAACTGCTAGTCTCGGTGAGCTTCATTTGACTGGAACGCTATAGATCACAATCCGTCAGTCCAGTATTTATAGAGTCTATGAGACAAACTAACAATGAAGGGTTACTCAAACATGTGTGAATGAATAAAAACACAACTCCAGGTATGAGGTAACAATGGTCCAACGTGACTAAAAGCTCACAATAGTCAGTTTTGTGTAACATAGGACCTTTAACCAAATGATCCTGACATTTATAAATACAACAGGCCATTTATTAATACTTGAGAGCTGTTACTGACCGTTGAAGGGGTTGATTCCTCTAGTGATCCTCTGGACGATGGAGTCTTTCACCTCTCGTCTCCTCACACATTGAATGCCCAGGTTCTGAAAACTGACAACACAATAAAACACACTCAGTATATTGTGTTACAGCAGTGGATATCAACTGACCACTGCTTCTCCAACTGAAACCTGGCATAACCTGAAACCTGGCATAACTCACAAGGATCTGACTCATTTTGAAAGCAATCTTAAAGGTCCCATATTACGCAAAATGGACTCTTGTGAGCTTTAAGATGTGAGCTTTTAAGACCTGTTGCCCCCTCAGAAACATACCTGGAGTTGTATTTTGTTTCATTCACACATGCTTGAGTAACCCTTCACTATTAGTCAGTCTACATCTCCAAAACTCAAAATTCCACCTTGCGATGTCATGTAGTGGTAGTTTTAAACAGCGACCTTTTACTTTCAGTTCAGTACAGATTGGCATGTCAAAATCTGAAATCATCAAATGATTCTAGTGAAGCTGTTTAAAAACACAGTGGAGCACTTCCTGTATGACATCAAAAGGTGGAACAGAGTGTACAGGGTTTGTGTGTTAAACATGTGTGAATGAAACAAAACACAACTCCAGGTCTGTTTGTGACGAGGAAACAACATTAGAACATAGATCCGAAAATAGTGCAATACGGGCCCTTTAAATAGCAACAATTTGTCTGGTATTAGCTCGTTATTTTCTATTACATTACACACAAATTGCCTGCAGATTCCATTTATTACTACTAACAGTTCTGCCACTGTGTCCTAAGGCAAGACACTTCAGCCATCTTGCCTAGTATGAATGTGGTGTGCGTGCTCGGTGGTGGTGCCAGGCATTTTATAATTACTACCTCGAGTACTGTATCTACTACAACTACTGATAATTTGCAGCGGATGTTGTCGACATTCCCTGAGGGTTTGATGCTAGCTGTAGGCACTGCTCTATCTGGGGCTTGTTAGAGACTTTAATCTGATCTTTATTTGAGCTCAATATGACTAGAAAAAGATTTAGTTGGAACTACAGCATTTAAACTGTTAAACAAGTCTCTCACACATAAAATCACAGTCACAATCACCTTTTTGTTGAAAATCAAACACCTCAACAGTAGCATTGATCACAGGCTCCTGAAAATGTGTTGTCGAAATCTATTTTGAATTTTTTCTTCAGTTTTCGTAAAACTTTTGGCTTGTGTGTTTGTCAGATGTTTGAAATGTGGGCATTGCATCTCCATTCCACCACGGAGATACACGTAGAACACCCCCAGCATGATGTGATTGCAAAGTATCAATCACTACTACAACAAATAAATACAACAACAAATACTTCTATTATAACTACTAAACTATACAACTGCTGCTACTAGAGCATGAAGTGAACGCTGGGCCATCGACACAAACACTTTCACTGTTCCTCTTCTGTTTGTCATTCTGAAAACAGGACGCCATCTTGTTTTTTTCAACACATTAAAAACCACTTTCATGATTTGAATTTAGAGCAGTGGACAGAGGCGTCGCCGTGGAGAGGATGAAAAGCTTTTTAAAATAACTTGAAGGATTTACGAGCGCGGACCACATGATAGATGCAAATTACACACTCTGATAGTAAACTAGGCCCTCACTCAGTGTTCTCTCTTATAAATAAGGATGATGTCACTCGGGGAATTCCCACAATGCATCGTCACAAACAAGATGCAACAGAGCCTACTACAGATAGAGCTAAAAGATTACACAAAGTCAAATTTGAAAGGTTTAATTTGAATGGGATTAGCAAAATATGCAGTTATATAGTTAATATTATATTTTATGTAAAAACCAAAGCTCCCTGGGTCTCTATGAGGTATTATCCTGTGTAAAAGTTGCTAACCCTGTAGTTTTGACCTCTGCAGACATGTCCTGAAATGCCCCTGTGTGTCAGATGCCCTCCCTGTGTGTCAGATGCCCTCCCTGTGTGTCAGATGCCCTCCCCGTGTGTCAGATGCCCTCCTTGTGTCTCCATGGGGTCTCATTCTGGGTAAAAGTCGCTGACCCTGTAGTTTAGGCTTCTAAAAAAAACATGTTCTGAAATGTTTCTGTGTTAGATGCCTTCCCTGTGTGTCAGATGCCCTCCCTGTGTGTCAGATGCCCTCCCTGTGTCTTCATGTAGTCTTATTCTAAACAAACTAAACAAGATCTTCGTAAAATATAGCAGATCTGAACACTGAACAACTCCAATATTTGTCTAAAAAGTGTAACACATTTTTGCAAGAAATTGGGGAAGTGGGGCCACAAAATTACTCATTCTCTCATACTCTGGTCAATGATCAGCTTTTAATGTCTTTTTAATGGAGAGGTCTACAGCCAAAAGAGTTCAGACTATTTTTTTGGGTCAAAATGCCAATGATTAAACGTCAGGTTTTGTATCAGCAGGAAATTAATTTTGAAAGACTTTTAATATTTTTTTTATAAATATTAATAAATTAATAAATGTTGTCATTTTGTCCACAATCGCAGTACTGAAAACACCAATGACTCTCTTATCTCTGTATTATTGACACGACTACCTTAGCTGGAGGATTAGCAAACAAATTCATAAAAATAAAAAAGCAATACATTCAAATTCACTCAATTCATGATTTTGGTTAATGGGGGAAACCGGAGCATACAAAAGACACCCACGCAGACACAGGGAGAACATTCTAACTCCATAGATGGCCAGTCTGAGAATTGTGCCTCGGACTACGTTGCTGTTTGCACGAACCAGCTAATTATAAAGGTTTTCGTTTCCTGGACAGTTTTCTGCAGCCAGATAATAAGAAAATAAGAAGTGAAAGTGACTGATATCATTAATAGAAAGGGCATTAATTAGGTTTGATTGAAACATGAAAGTGTGTTGAGTCATTGTGAAGAAGTGGATGGATATTTACTCGAAAGCTTTTGTGTTTCTATTTGATTGGTCTTGTGGTCTGTCAACACTGCGGGTTGGACCACTCTGTTTTTACACGATTCGATTTTATTTAAATTTTTGTTAAGCCTCAGAAGAAAGGGGACTGGAGATGCCATTGCTTTACCTGGAGTATGCTACAGTATTTTTGGACCTTGTGTGTATGACCTGGATTCAGATGTATTTTCTAGAAAAGAAATTGTATGTTTTTTCTCAGGTATTTACTATTAAACTATTACATACACATATCTTTATTTTACATTTTGTTCATGATAAATGTTGACCTAAAACAGTTAAAAAATAGAACCAGGTCCACTGACTTCCTGTTCAAAACTGCAGACCTGAGAAGCTTCACCTCAGCAAATTCGCCTCACTTCTTTTTATTGTTAATAGACGTCTATGTGACATTTGAACGCTACATATATGACCCAGGAAATAGAGAGCAGTGGGCAGAGATAGGGGGATAAGTGAAAAATAAAGGTGAAGCTTTAAATAAAGGTTAAGGTTAAAGTACACTTTATTGTCCCCATGAGGAAATGTGTTCTCTGTGTTTAACCCATCCTTCATTGTCTCTGGGGCACGTCCTCAGAATCTTAACGTAACTGCTCACAACCACACACTTTTACTGCCACTGGACTGGCTCTAAGACGTCAATAAATGTGACCGATTCAAATCCTATGAATTGCCCAGCCCTATAGAAAACAATAAGCCTTGAGACAGGTGTATTGTGTTTTGCACTCACGCTATCACTCTCCGGTCTGGTCCAAACTCTGTCTCGTAGATTCCGTCTTTACAGTCTTTTCCCACCAGATCGTGAGGGTGAGGTTTGTACGGCTCACTCTTCGACACCAGAGACACCCGCACCTTCCCTTTACCGCAGTAGTTCAGGATCTGAGGAACAAAAGGGGTTTAAATGATGTATCTGTCCACCATGTGCCATGGGCAAGAGTGGGGCTGTAGTCGACTAAAGAAATTCTTGGTCGATTAAAGACATGCCCTGTCGTTCATTTGGTTGACTCAAAAGGGGGCGTGGCCAAAGCTCTAAATCTCTGTGTATCTGACCCAAACTGAACTCACAAGACGACACCTGCAGGGGGAAGAAACAATGTACTTCTAAAGTCATATTAAACTTGTTTCTCATGAGTTTAATCTGACTTTTTACATATAAAAAACAAAAATACCAAATCTTCAACTCACTCTCTCTCTTCTTCTGGTAACACATAAAGCTGCTAAAATCATAGGACTCCCCACACCCAACCTTGCAGATCTTAACAAAAGGACCATTGGACGCATTGCGCTCTCCATAGAACAGGACCCCAGTCACCCACTACAGAAACACCTCACCCCTCTGCCCTCAGGACGGAGGTACAGGGCGCTCAGGTGCAGGAGGACCTGCTTTGGCAGAAGCCTGATCCCCTCGGCCAACACATTTCTGAACACCAGGCCCCGCTCAGTGAACTGTAATGTCTACTGTAATGTGTCTGTGTTTGTTGTGCTGTGTTGTTGCTGTATATGTCAAACAAGTTCTGTGTGCGTGAAAATGAATTTCCCCTTGGGGACAATAAAAAGTCTAAAGTTTAAAGTCTTCTTTCTGCTGTTGACCCATAGAATCCTAATCGTCTAAATAAACTATATCGACTAATATAATTTTTAGTTGACTAAGATTCCATCGACCGAATAAACTAAAGGTCTAGCTAGTTCAAAGGACTACACAGTCTATTTATATTCTATTCATACATAACTACACCCAAGGGCCAGCTAATCTTCCTGGGGACTATTTAAAAACACTAGCAATTCACTGATAAGTACAGAAGAACTGTATGTTTGTTCAGTTATTGTGTTCAAAAAGCCTCTAAAACTCAAAGCAGCTGTATAAATTAGTGGTAGACACAGAAGTTTTCCATTTCTTTTTAGATAGTTTGTTATTGTGTAATGGTTTTAGAGATGGTTTGTGTTGGGGCCATAACATTTGCAAAACCAGGTCAACAACTGACTTTTTAAAGGTCCTATATTGTGCTAAATTGACTCTTGTGAGCTTTAAGCCATGTTAGAATACTGTGGAGTTGTGTTTTGTTTCAGTCACACGTTTAAGTAACCCTTTATTAGTCTGTCTACATCTCCAAATTATCCAAATGATTCTAGTGAAGGGGTATGGAGTTTAAAAACACAGAGGAGCACTTCCTGTATTCCCACATGACTTCACAAGGTGGAACAGAGTGTTTTCTGAAGTCGTAAATATGCAGGGTTTGTGTGTTAACCATGTGTGAATGAAACAAAACAGAACTCCAGATAGGTTTTTGATAAGGGCATTACAGAACATTATAACATAGATCAGAAAATAGTCTAATATGGGCCCTCTAAGCTGCTGAAACCTCTTTCTTAGAGTGCCAATTTGTCAGCTAAACTACCCTACTTAACTATAGCACAGGGCGGGTGCGGTTGTTGTTGTTGTACAGGTGGGTGTGGTTGTTACCTGTATATTAAAATGGGACTAAACACTTAAACTCCACAAACACATTTGAAATAGAGCTGCTAAACACCTGCAGGACTAAAGGGGAGAGTGAGGGGAGAGGAAGGGGCAGGGTCTGGAGGTATAAGGGACAGTGTGATTGGTCATGTTCCATCACTTCATACTCCACCCCTGTACCAGAAATCACATTTACCACTGGAGGCAGCACACACTTAATTTAGGCGTTTTTGACCAATTTACTAGTTTGTGTTTGCTCTATAGTTACAACCTATGACACCAATGGATCATTATGTTATAATTTACACGTTTTCTATCATAATATTCATCTAAAACGACTTAATAAAAGAAACAAGTGCGCTGACTTCCACATTAGAAAACGGCGGTGCCCAATGGAAGCCGACGTCGCCATAAACATCATCACAACAAAGAGCGGTGAAGTTGTTGGCACCTCCGATATCTGCAGATGACGCTAGCGAGTATCAGATTTTTTTCATTGGTACCAAAATGACTAAGCAACGTTGCCAAATCCAACATCTATCACAGATTAAGAAAATTAAACTGAAGAATGACGTAAGTGCAGAGCAGTGGGTGTATGCCGGTAAAAACGGGTTGATCAGCAATATGGCATCTTGAAAATAAGTGATTAAAGACTGCTCAAACATGCACTAATCACTCCAGATATTACGGGGGAGTAAATGGTGGTGGTTTCCTGGATGCTTGGGTAGTTTTTAGGTCTATATGTTTGGACAGGTGTGGAGGTGGTAGTTACCTGTATACTGGGATAGGTGCGGTTGTTGTCCGAGCTCCTCTCTCCGGGGATACTTCCAGCAGAGCGACCTTCCACTCTGTACCTGAACCTCATGCCCCTCTGTTTGGGCTGCTCGAAGATCTGCACCTCCGGCTCACCCACTGGGAGACACAAGCAGGGAGTCAGTTCATATCAGTAATATACAATGTTTTCAGACAGTAGAAAATAGGGCTGGGTGATTTGCCATTTTGGTGCTTAACTGTGATATAAGAAGTGGGTTGGTAAAAGTGTCCCTTGTTTGAGATACATTAACATAACGCATTGGTAGGCCTGTCATGATAACAAATTTTGAAGCACAATACAGAGAAATATAACGAGAAACAATAATATTCAAACCACCTTATGCCACTTGAAGCGGCCAAAATGCACCTCCGGCCACTGTGCGGCACTATGTGTTTGTTTCTGTGGGTTGCTACCTTTTTAAGGCCTGTAATTACCAGGTGTCACAAATTCATAGGAAACAGTGTTTTGACCGTGTTCATGGATTATACCAAAATAAAGAAATAACTGAACTTTACTGGAGTTTTGGGCTCATTTATATGGAAACACACATCAGAAATGCCTTTTAAAATTTGTATTCTAGTGGCTTGTGTGGCATAGGGCCACACTACCCCTACAGCACTATACAGTCCCTGACAAAAGTCTTGTCGCTTATCCATTTTGTAGAAACAAAAGCTTATAACCTGACTTTAAATTAATCGATTGGTTTTAGAAATGTCTCATATGAAAGCTAAAACCCTCCCAAATTATGCTCAATATACTAAAATAAATTTGCTTCACTGAAGAAAGATTGATCATTTAATGAACACAGAAAGGTCAGATTTTGGCAAGACAAAAGTCTTGTCGCCTTGTCATATGATGCACCCAATCCTAGATTACAGCCTCACCTGTGATCAGTGACTGATCAATCAATTAGTGGGTGTGTATAAAAAGAACCCCAGCACACCAGACCTTCACATCAACTGCAACCTGACCTCTGACAACATGCCTAAGATCCACCCTGAGACCAAAGCGTTAATTATCAAGAGGCTGAAGACCAGATCCACTGCTGAGGTGGCTGACACCTTCAATGTGTCTCAGCGTCAAGTACAAAGAATAAGAAAAAGATCTGAAAAGACTGGAGATGTTTTTGACAAGCCCAGGTCCGGCAGACCCCGCAAGACAACTGCTCGGGAGGACCGTTTGTTGATTCGAAAATCCAAGGCCAGCCCCTTTTCCACTGCAGCAGAGCTCCACCAGGCCTGGTCACATCAAGTCCCTGTGTCAACCAGAACAGTTTGTAGAATTCTGTCTCGAAATGGCCTCCATGGTCGAATCAGTGCACAGAAACCAGCACTAAACAAAAGGCAATTACAAAACCGTGTGGCATTTGCCAAGGCCCACAGCCTGCTAAAAGGATGGACACTGGAAAAGTGGCAGAAGGTGGATTTCTCAGATGAATCCTCGGTTGAATTACATCACAGCCGCCGCAAATATTGCAGGAGACCTACTGGAGCCCGCATGGATCCAAGATTCACCCAGAAAACAGTTAAGTTTTGTGGCGGAAAAATCATGGTCTATGGTTACATCCAGTATGGGGGTGTGCGAGACATTTGCAGGGTGGAAGGCAATATCAATAGCCTAAAATATCAAGAAGTATTAGCTACCTCTTACATTCCCAACCATAAAAGGGGTCAAATTTTGCAGCAGGATGGTGCTCCATCGCATACTTCTATCTCTACATCAAAGTTCCTCAAGGCGAAGAAGATCAAGGTGCTCCAGGACTGGCCAGCCCAGTCACCAGACATGAACATCATTGAGCATGTCTGGGGTAGAATGAAAGAGGAAGCATGGAAGGCAAAACCAAAGAATCTTGATGAACTCTGGGAGGCATGTAAGACTGCTTTCTTTGCTATTCCTGATGACTTCATCAACAAATTGTATGAATCATTGTCGACCCACATGGATGCAGTCCTTCAAGCTCATGGAAGTCATGCAAGATATTAAATATGGATCTCACAGCACCACTACTTAATTCACTGACGTTATGCGACATATTTTCGTATTTGAAGTAAATTATTTGTTCAATTTTCTGTAGGCGACAAGACTTTTGTCTTGCCAAAATCTGACCTTTCTGTGTTCATTAAATGATCAATCTCTCTTCAGTGAAGCAAATTTATTTTAGTATATTGAGCATAATTTGGGAGGGTTTTAGCTTTCATATGAGACATTTCTAAAACCAATCGATTAATTTAAAGTCAGGTTATAAGCTTTTGTTTCTACAAAATGGATAAGCGACAAGACTTTTGTCAGGGACTGTACAATAATGTAAAATAATCCCAGTAAACCATGTTTTTAAATAGACTGTATCATTTAAAGACCTGAGCTGCAACAAATAAATATCAGAATGAACCAATAATTAACCACAGAAGTGACTTATTCAGCCCTCCACTGCTCAAATCTTATCGTATTACAACAAAAATAACAAAACTCTCCCCACTTTTACAGATGCTAAATACTGAGCACAAAAATATGTTGTTCCAGCTTTTATATATTGAACAATAAGTCGATATAGTATTTATCATCACAGACCTATGGCACTGACTGCTGCCAACACTCAAACACACCATATTCATACTAGGCAATGTAGGTGAAGTGTCTTGCTTAAGGACCCAACAGCACTTTTCACTAGAGCTGCAGCAGCCCCACTGTGGCACCTGGCATTCCTAATGGTCTCCCATCCAAGCTCTAACCAGGCCCAGCCCCGTTTAGCTTCAGACGTCAGGCATCGACAAGCAGGGATCCCCATAAACACACGCAAGGCAAACTTTCTCTGTACAGAATCATCTTTCCCCATATCAAATAATCTGAAATCCAATATGATTCTATACATTTCAGAACATGTTTGTAGAGGCTTAAACTACAGGGTTAGCAGCTTTTACACAGAATAAGACCCCATGGAGACACAGGGACATTTAGGTATCTGCAGAAGATGCAACTGAAGCCTGTTTTTTGTCATCCAGATTTACAATTTTAATGATTCTACACTTTTACCAGGGTAAGTCCATATAATGTGCAAGATGGTTTAAGCTTTAGGCCTATAATTAGTGATGATGCCACTGATTAAATAGTCTTTGTCAATAGCACTAAACACCCGTATTATTTTGAATGTCTCTGCTATCATCATGTCCAAATAGCAAAACTTGTCTTGTAACATTTTTGGCATGAATACACCTTGGACTTTAGCCAAAAATCTCCTTAAACATGTTTTGTACCTTCATTTTGCCTTGTCATTCAAAATGAACACAACTTTGGACAGCGTTTAAGCTTTATATCGGACAGAAGAGGTCTTGAAACTGTCTAAATGTTACTTCCAGGTGTGAGAATTCATGCAATAACGCCAATTGAGGAAGTAGGAGGCTTGTTTTTAGCTCTACTAAAGTTTCAACTTGTAGAGACAGGCAGATGAGTTAGAATTTTTATAATAATAGTGTATACTTACTGAAATGGGGGTCGTCTCTTAGCATGGAGGGCCCAAGAACTGCAAAGACAAAAAGTAAATCAAACAAATTAGGAATTACAAAATGAAAAAAAAAAAAAATTAAAAGAAAAATAAAAAAGAAAATACCAGTTATTTCCAATTCTAGTAATAGATAAGTAGTAATGCTTATCTGAATTGCACTTTTGTAAGTTGCAAAAAAAAACAACCAAAAAAAACAAAAAACAAAAACGCAACTGTCACTTACGCAAAAAGAGGAAGTTTTGCGCTTATCTCCTGAATACAACGTTGTAAACCTTTGCAATACGTTTAAAAGATTTGAAATGTAAATTTGATATTGCTAAAATACATTAAATCTTGCTCAATTTGCGTCAAAGTTGTGAGTTTGTGGATAAGGCGCAAAACGATGCAAGATTTTACCGTGACATCAACTTGACAGCGTTTATCTGGACAGACGCGTGATAAAAGTGCAATAAAATGTAGATTAAAAGCGTTTAAACTCACCATCCATCATAGAGAGATGCCTGTGTGTCCCGCTCGGGTGTTGGTTACTGTTCGTGTGTGAAAATGAGGCTTGATGAAAGATACAGACAGAAAAAAGTGAAATTTGGCAGAAAAAAAGTCGACCGGGAATTCCCCCCAAGACCCGCCTCCTACGACCGAACGGACCAATCACAGAGCAGGATTTTTACACACAGAGGCTGCCATTCATTTCAATACGACAGGTAACTATTACGTAACATTACACGGTTTTATTAAAGGCGTACTGCGTAGCTTTTCTGGTGGAGTCTCCGCTACCTGCTTGTCTCCGTAAATGTGCTATTTCTTCACCTGGAATGTTCCACAGTTTGGCATTAAATCTATCTATTTGAATCAATTACACATATTTGTATTGCTCAAAAATACCATTTTTTGTAATCAATATTTTATTTGATTTTGAGTATTCATGGGTGGAAGGGATTCATTAGCAAACAATAAATAAGTGCACATGTGTACAAAATTTTAGAAACTTAGAATTTTATCCTGATCACCCATTACCCACACCTTCACTAGAACTGTTTGCCATGGAATTTCCAATCTGAACATAAGGTAAAAGGAGCTCTTAACTTGAAAACTACCACTACATGACATCACAAGGTGGAACAGACCATTTTGAGTTTTGGAAATGTAGACAGACTAATAGGCTAATAAAGTGTTACTCAAACATGTGTAAATGAAACAAAACACAACTCCAGGTCTGTTTGTGATGAGGAAACAACATTTTAACATCGCTAAACGCTCACAAGAGTCAGTTTTTGTAATATAGGACCTTTAATGCCATACTGTGGAATATAGGCAAAGCAGTGTGACAAGCATGGGGCGGACCCTCCAGAAAAGTTACACAGTGCACCTTAAAAATAAATATTAAAGGCAGAAGATTAAGTGGAAGCCAAACGTGCGTTTTAGACTGTAGAGTTACAATAATGGCTAGATGATTATATAAAAATTTAAAGACAAATTACCAAATGTACCCAGTTATCAAAAAACATCTACTAAATGAAAAGTTCTTCATCCCATTTGTTTAAAGGTGCACTGTGTAACTTTTCTTACTTTCCCTGGAATGTTCCACAGTATGACATTACACTTATCTAGCAGGTGACACCACAAGGCCAAAGTTAGAGGTCAGATCTGTGCAAGATGACCCCGCTCTCGCACAAAACACCAAGTGAATAAGTGAGAAGTTTAATGCCATAATGCCAAACAATAATATACACGAGCAGGCTGCAGACTGGCCGCTAGAAAAGTTTCATAGTGCACCTCTAAACCTGCATTCTTACTGGAGGCTAGATCACCTCTGCACAAACCTGAACTGTAACTTGCCCCGACAACATTCTTGAAACATTCCTGGCAAAGCAATAACATCTCCACTGAGGCAAACAGGTTTTATTTATTAAATTTCATTCATAAAATATTTAAAAAAGACATCAACGGTGTAATAAAGTGAATATCTGCACTTTTAATGAGCTGTTTTTTAAATGTATTTCTTAAATGCCATTGTTGTATTTTTTTGTCTGTTCCTGTTAGACTTTGAATGTCTACACAGAAAGCACTGCATTTTGGTTTATACACGACTTTGAGGGTAATTAAGTTAACAATATCATGAACTTTCGTACTTTTAAGTTTGACAGAAAATGGGTTAGATGTGATGGACCTCCCACCAGAAAAATGCCGTGGTGTTTCTTTATCTCGTACTTTGTTAACCTTCTGGAGGTCTGAGCCAGAGCCCTCAGGAGCTGGACCATCCTCGTGCATGTTACAGGCTGCGCGGCTGTGAGTCAGAGGTGGTTGTCTGCAGCACTGGGGCCCCACAGGGAACTGTCCTTTCACCCTTCCTCTTCTCTATCTACACCTCGGACTTCACCTACAACACGGACACCTGCCATCTCCAGAAGTTCTCTGACGACTCGGCCCTTGTGGGCTGTGTGTCTGAGGGGAATGAGCTGGAGTACCGATCGGTCATCAGGGAATTTGTGGACTGGTGTGAGCACAACCACCTGCGCCTTAACACCAGTAAGACCAAGGAGATGGTGATCGACTTCGGGAGAAGGACACTACTTCCCTCACCGGTGAACATCCAGGGACAGGACATAGAGACAGTGGACAGTTTTAAGTACCTGGGTGTTCACCTCAACAATAAACTGAACTGGTCCCACAACACTGACGCCCTGTACAAGAAGAGCCAAAGTCGCCTCCACCTTCTGAGGAGACTGAGTTCTTTTGGAGTGTGCAGGCCCCTGCTCAAGACTTTCTATGACTCTGTGGTGGCCTCTGCTCTCCTCTACGCTGTTGTCTGCTGGGCCCCGAGCAGCACAGAGCGGGACAGGAAAAGACTGAACAAACTAGTCAGGAGGGCCAGCTCTGTCCTGGGCTGTCCTCTGGAGTCTGTGGAGGAGGTGGGTGAGAGGAGGGTGCTGGCCAAACTCACATCCATCATGGCCGACACCTCTCACCCTCTGCACCGGACTGTAGAGGAACTGAGCAGCACCTTCAGCGGCCGACTGAGGCACCCTCAGTGTAAGAAGGAACGCTACCGCAGGTCCTTCATCCCCACTGCTGTCAGACTGTACAACTCCACTGTGTAACACATGCAGTAACCTGTGCAATAAACTGTGCAATAGCCCGTGCAATAACCTGTAACCATGTCACCTCAGTAACCGCCTCCACTGTCCTCAGATTATATATTTATATATTTGTATATTTGTATTCTTTTACATATATATATATTATATAAGAGATATGTTTTATTATATATTTACATTTCTTTCACTCCCTGTACATAAGAGCTACCTGATGTTGTAAATATGTTAATATTTATTGTGATTTTATTTTTTTTATTTACTTATTGTTCTGAGTGTTTTTTTCACAACTTTTTTCACAACTTTTTGCACTATACTGTCCCCTGACTGTGAGCTTCTGTCACGAGTGAATTTCTCCTCTGTGAGATCAATAAAGTCTTGTCTTATCTTATCTTATTAGAATCACAAACAGAACGTGACTAGACCAGGGTCATTTTATGGGCTTTAGGCGACATCTGGTGGTCAAATGGAGGATTGCAATAAAGTGGGATGTGGGTTACCAAGACTTAAATGAATCGCTTAAACTACTATTTTCAGAGGGGGATTACTCAAACATGTGTGATGAAACAAAACACAACTCCAGGTGTGTTTTCATGAGGTAACATTCTAACAAGAGTCAATTTCATGTAATAGACCTTTAAAAAACAAGTATTTTACAAGAAATGCCCCAAATGTAAATAAATCAAACTCTCAGACACAGTAGTTTTAAAGGGGTTTAATGTTTTGTACGGATTCATTAAAGGAAGTGATAAACACATAGAAAAATACCCTTTTGTTACAATTTAGAAACCAACGTCTAAGTGACTGTTTTCTCTTTAAATGTTTTCGAACAGCAAAAACATGTGGTCAAAGATCTCATGTGGAAAAAAAATATGAACCTACCTGCTATGAATGCTATTAAAAAAAGATCACATGGTACAAATATGCAAATATAAATAAAGAGATAAGAAAACCCCTTTGATGAATAATATGCCTTTTTTTCCAAAAACTGCATCTGTACAAAGAAAGAGTTTGTCACAAATTTTCAAATATTTCAAATTCTGATGCACAATTTGTAAGGGATGGACAAGTATTGCGTTCATTTAAGCCAATTAGATTCTATGGGAGCTTATTGTTCCCTACCGTATGTAACACCACAACTAAATTGAAGGTGCTTTATGTAACTTTTCCGAAAGGATGTTTCACGGCTTCTTGTCACCGTGGAGATGCCATCGCTTTGCCAAAAATGTTCTACAGTACAGCGCTGAACTTCTCTCCATAGAGACAAGAAGGTGACACCTCCAAGGAACAGGTCAGATCTCTGGAGAGGCAAGGACATTCTGTTTTTAAACACATATTTTTCCAAGGTATTTTTGAGCTTAAGAACCTCCTCCAATTAAATACACAATAGTCAAGTATAATAACATCCCCATGGAGACAAGCAGGAGACTGGCACTCAACCAGAAAAGTTACAGTGTAGTTTTAAATCATCTAATAAACCCATCTTAAAATACTTCTCTATCCATTTAAATTGCACTTAAAATTCAGTCCTAATTGAAAAAACGTGACAAAAAACTAAGGAAAACAAAAAAAAAAAAGTTGTCTCCGGACCCCCACCCATGGCCCCAAGAGGAGGAGATGCCCAAATGTGTTTAAGAACCTCCACGGGAGGCGCAGCGGCAACACCCAAACTACCGGGAATTTCAATCTTTCGCACGAAATCACAACCAACGCGATGCATGCACTCAAACACAGACATTCGAAAACATTCCAAATACTCGGATACACATGCATACGACAAGGAACAGCACATTTTCACAAAGATTCTGAAGCAGCCAAGACAAACAATGAACCAGAAGAAATGAGGTTAGGGTTAGGTTGGGGGTCGTAGTTTGAAGAGAAGGTATGAGAAAAGAATGGATTACGATGTTCAGAGAGCGTGAAATCGAGTAAGAACTAGCAGCTAAGGCTCTGAGATGCTGAATTTAAGCTTTTTGGTTGGTGTTATACCCAAAATGTCCAGTACAGTTGATAAAACAGGCGTCCAAACTGGTTCAAAAGCAAACTGGTCCTAAGACTTCAACTCCTTACTGACCCGAGATAGGATTTTCAGTGTTCACAATCAATAGCATTAAGGCCACGAAAAGTTGAGCTTGAAGTCAGTGATGTGCATTCATGTATTTTTGTTTAACTATAATTTTTGGTTTGTTTGAACTTGTTTTGGGAGGCCGTTTTGAAAACTCAACTCTGAAATTTCAATCTCCAAAGAATGAACGACTGATGCAAAGTATGTTATCTGACTGTAAACAAGATTTGCAGTAGTTTTTGGTCATTAATTGTATTTAATGTTACTTTCTTGGACATTTTTGACAATAATAAGACTTTGAGATTAGGCGAGCATACTTCCTTTGTCAAAATGCTTTAAATAGTTGCAATAAACATCAGTTCTACTCTTTGGACCAAGTTTGGACGACCCTTTTTTTAAGATATTTTGACAGTTATAGTTACATCCATTCACTTCTTTTAAGCTACTCACTGCAGTCCGATACCAACCTGAACGGTCTCTTCACGGTGGTCCAAAGAAATCCCTCCTTTAAACCTCAACATCCCAGAACTCAGATCTGGAGACAATTTTTTTCCAACAAGCGACAGAAGAAAGGATAATTACAATTTTTTAAACTTTTTTTTTTTTCTCATTTTTAGATAAAACTACAATAGAGCGATCCAAAGACTTTTTAAACAGTGATTTTTAAGACAAAGTTATGTACATTAACATTTACTATACAAAAAACAAACAAAAAAAAAAAAAGCGTTGGAACTTCTTTTTTTAAAACGTAAATAAACTAATCATTTCCCCATTGCTTACAAACGCAATAGCTGAAGTTTAAAAAAAAAACAACAAACAAAAAAAAACAAAAAAAAAACTTTGTGACGATATTTGCAGAACTTTGAATGAATTTGACAGTGAATTTTCAAATCCATAATCAATTTGACTTTTTGAGCACTGACGCCCGGTTGCCAGTCAAATCTTGAGCGTGAGAATGGCATTCAAGTCTATATATTTGTACTGCGTTTTAGGCTATGTGGATTCGCGCCTTCTCGGTCTCCTTTAGCCGCTTGGCCTGTTCCTCCAGTGACGGGGAGTGGGGTCTTTTGGAGGAGGAGCCGTTCAAAGGGTCTGCGCCTCGGCTCACCAGAGTGGGGATGGAGCTGCCGACAGGGGGCGCTCCCAGCTTAGACACGTGTTCTGCAGGAGACAAAATTAAGTGTTGCACAATTAATCGAACTCGCAAATTGAGTGGACGCAATTAGCAAATCGTAAAAGCTGCAGTTTTGAAGTATCTACACTAATTTCTATCAGCGCAAGTAAAAACTGATTTTCTGAATGAATGCACAGGTCGTACTTGAGCCGATGACAGGAATGGACATGCCCTTCTCCTCTGTAACCGTGGTGACAGGAGCGGGAGGGGGAGGGGCTTCTGTAGGTGGAGGGGCCTCAGTCACAGGGGGCTTTGGAGGTGTGATGCTGAGGGAGAAAAATTGACAAAAATATGATTAATTCAGAAACATTTTTACCGATATTAAACAGTACAATTTTTGCTAAATATGCGTCTCAAACTGTAGTCCATGGACAACATGATGGTACACAAACCAATTCAGATACATGAATTTCTTTACAGTTCATTTATTGCCTGAATTTAGTGTCAATTTAATCCACTTTTTTTCCTTTTTTGGGGTTGTCATTGTTTAGAAGAACTGGTTTTGCCTCAGTTTACACCCATTTAGGCCTGGTTTAGATCTGGTGATACTTGGAAGACCAAATTTAACTCCTGCTCTAAAATAAATCACAAACATCATCCTTGGTTGAATTTCATTTAAATATCGATTATCTAAATCTCTTCAGTTTTTTGTTGTTTTAAGTATGCAAAATTGCTCGTTTGCCCAATATTCAAAAGCGAAAATTTCAATACATCTCCCATGTCAACTATTGATATTGTGTAACTATAGAGTATATAGTATTGCGTATATAATTGACTGACTTGTGGCGGTTGAGAGCAAGTTTGATGGAGTTCTTGACGACTCTGCAGCTGTTACTGGCCGGAAGAGGAGACGAGGCATCGGGCAGCTCCATGCTTGGAAGTCTCTGTGGAGAAAACATAGTACAGTAAGTATTTTTTTTAACTTTATTTATTTTTATGAAACAGAAAAAAACAAGACCGGTCCTTAACAGTTGATTTAGGCTGTGTTGTTTAATGTATATTACAAAGATTCCATATAGAGTTGTTTCCATTTCAGAAGTTTTATGTCCCACATAGTTTTGAGGTTAAGATGGGACGTTAGTGTTGAAAATAGTTCAACATGCTCTACTGATCTTGGTACAATTATGAATTCAATCATAATTCAATGATCAATTCTTTCATTTTTGTTACCCCATGCCAAAAAATACTGGATTTTTTCAGTTGTTGAAATGGAATGACATAATTTAAATAATTGATCGAATGATAAATTACCTGTGTTCTTGAGGTATCAAGGGTTGGAATGGGTTTTGCCTTTGATGCAGTACTCTGAAAATGAAAACAAAAAGAATTTTAATATAGCTTCAGGCTAAACTGCGTATTATATGCTGTATATTTGTACTCACAAGATTCGTTCCTTCTGCACAGACGTCTGAAGGAGGGTAAGGCTCTTTAAAAGTAGCATCATCATTGGACACAGGCTGAAAGAAAAACATAAATCTGTTAAACCAAAAACATCACCACAGAAATACACACTTGTATATTTTAATGGTAATAATAATAATAATAATAATAATAATAATAATAATAATAATAATAATAATAATACTACATGTAGGAAATATTCTTTATCTAAATTGTAAATTGTTAAAAAAAAAAAAAAAAATTGATTGCCGAACCCTGAGACCAACACTTTGTAAAGACATTATTTTTTTATTTTTTACAGATTAGGGCTGTAGGCCTTTAGTCGTTTATTCGATTAATCAATGATGGAGACTTAGACCACCAATAAGTATATTAGCCAATCATTTTAAGTAGATAATAAGGATTTCTGTGGGACAACAGCAAAAAGAAGTGAGAGAGGTGAACATTTTATATTGGGGTTTCTATGTAAAAAAAAAAAAAAAAAAAAAATCATGATTCACAAGTTTAATTTAGATAAATACATTGTTTCTTAGTACTTTTTGGCATAAATAGTAGTGTTGCATGGGCTCCCCCTGCAGGTGTAGTCTTGTAAGTCTAGTTTGGGTCAGATACAGAGAACAGTTTTTAGAGATTTTGCCACTCCCCCTTTTTATTCGACTAATCGATCAGCAGGACATGTCTTCAGTCTTTAGACAGCCCCATTACAGAGAAATGAACTGCTTTTCCTTCAGTTAGCCCTGGATCTTATGTTGTACCTCTTCCTTGTGCCTTTTGCTGAGCTCCTCTTGAGTCGGGGAGTGAGGTCGTTTTGTACCAGCTCCGTTCACAGAATCGTCGTCGGCGCCGTTCGACTCCTCTTTGGGGCTGCTTGCTGCGTTTGGCATTACCGCGGCAACCGGAGGAGGGGAGGGCGGCTTGGAGGGTTTCACTGAGGGCTCTAAGCAAACAGGGAAAAACGTTTATTCAAAACATATAAGATAAATAAAATAATAGTTATAGCATCGCTCTGAAGCTGACATAAGTTTTATTTAAAATGAACTTTACATTTTTCTAATTATTATTAATGTCTTAACTCATGATAGAGTGATGCAAAGTGAATTATGTAAAATACTGAAGTTAATCTGGGACCCAGTTGTGAATGTATTTTTTCCACTTATGTGACTGGTTGATGAATTTTAAGGGGGCACTTCCTTAATTTATATAAGGGGAGCTTTGTACGAATAAATACCTGAATACTGGAAATATGCATTGTTAGTAGTACAAATGTATGGTAGAAAAAGGTGTTGTTAAAATGTGTTGTGAACTCACTTGACCCGGGGACAGCTGGAGGAGCCTCAGACGCAGAGACAGGAGAGCTCTCCACAAACAGCTGTTTAGGAGGACTCACTCTGAAAACACAAGGCCGTTTCAAATTTAGTCTAACATTTAGCAGAAACACAATTATACTGCATCAAATCTCTGCTAATAATAATCATTGTTGTATTCTTCTGTTGCTATTGACTTTTAAATATCGTCGAGACTTTGATGCCCCCAGGTGTTGGCAGTCAGGCATTGCACCATTTACAAACTAAGCTGTTCTGAAAGGCTGAGTAGAAGTTTAGTGCTCTGACATTACTGGTCGGGGTCTTTTTGTACTTTCATAATTTGATAAACGTATTTTAATGTTACCTTTTCTTCCTGGCTAAACAATAGACCCTAGTGTACACGTTTTGGTTCTAAAGGTAACCCAGATCACGTGTGTCCTCTCACCCGTCGTCCGTGTCAGAGGTGGGCTTGAGGGGCTTGGAGGCCGGGGAGCAGATGGGGGTTCCTGAGTCTGTGTTTGTGGAACTGTCCAAGTGACTGCTGTCCAGAGAAATACGCTTTGAACTACCGCCGTTTGAGCTGCGGTTCAACTCTGCTATACTCTGCAGAGAGACACGGGAAAATTAGGGTTCATAAAGAAAAATAATTATAGGATTAATTTAGCATTGCAAATATTGTTCCTTACCCTCTTCTTTTTCTGTATAAGCTCTGGGGGCAGATACTGATGGAGCTGCTTCTTTTTGACGTGTGTGGCTTCAATCTTCATCCCGTCCTTTAACATGTTGATGTTGTTTGCTTGTCTGTAAACTACAGAAGTAAACATGTTGGTTAAAGTGGAATCAAACACATCAAATACAAGAGCCACTGGGACCCTGCTCAAAGCACTACAATATTTCTTCTGTCAAGATTTTGTTAGTGATTAAATCATACCCTTTTATTTGCAGCACAGTCTCAAATAACATTTGTTGGGGCAGTCTTTTCGAAGCCTCTTAAAGTCCTACACTGTCGTTATTCATTCACTCCATATTCATAAGCTGCTATTGTAGCCACAACAGCCCTGGGGAAGTCTGGCAGAAGCAAGGCTGTCCATCTGCACCACTGGCCCCTCCCACCACCACCAACACTCACTTTCACACAACTTTGTATTGAATAGGAAAAGTTTGGTCAGGCTACCTGAAATCTCCTAGTATTTTAAGAACATTGACACAACATGTGACACATCTCACCTGTGTCTGTAAAGGACTGGATGTCATAGGTCAAATCGATGTTGACACTTTCCGCATTTTCTACTTTCTTGAAAAGGATCCCAATGAACCACATTGACATGTAATCATTTCTGTGAAAGGGAAAAAGTCATCTTAAAATCTTAACGTATGGACTACAGACGTGTATGTAAATCCATGACTGAACTAAAGCCATGTTTTATGTTCATATAAATGCCCTGCTGTACTCACTCGCGGTTCTCCTTGGACCCGGGGAAGGACTGTGGATTCACATGAGCCAGGTTTATGTACTCGTTTCTCTCCAGGTTTCCTACTAAAACTCGGATCTTTGACTCCACCAAACCGATCCTGAGGAGGAGGATTTTAACGTTACACTTCATGTTTCTCTCCCAGTTAAATCAAAGTTAAACATTTGCTCTCACCATTCTAAGTGATTATCTTCTGTTGATGCACTGGCACTGAGAACTATGTAATGTCTGAAAAAGAAGATTTAAATACAGTTAGAATTTTGGGCCAGCCACTCTCAAATGGCTTGGAGCTTTCCTGCACAATGCAAAACTAAATTAAGAGCATGGAACAAAATAAAAGCTTAAACTTAATGTAGGAGAGTCTGACACATGCTTGTTTCCAGGCTTTGCCTGGAATGTTCCAAAGAATGGCATTAAACTCATCTCCAAGGAGACAAGCAGGTCAAGTTACAAGTCAGATCTATGGAGAGATGACCCACTTACATAACCAAAAAAGTGCTGGATAGGCAAGTTTAAGGCCATAATGTGGAAGATTCCAGGAAAACATCTTTGTTGACACAAGCAGGTGGCAAACGCTTTATCACCTGTGCAGTGACTCTTATGTTTTTTTTTTCTTGATATACTTTCACTTACCTTAATTTGACAATTCTTAAGAATGTAACAGCTTATACAGTGTAGTATTTCTATAAATTCTGAACAAGAATACGCTGCTAGTCAATTATAGATTTTTATGGACCAAATCAAGTAATGTAAAAATGCTTGAAGTGGAAAAGGTTTGGTTAAACTCCAAGATGACTAAAACACATCACTAATTCTATAAAATCAACTTCAACAACTAACTTGTGTAAATTCATCTAAACTGCACACTTACTTGTATTTCTGAAAAAAGTTCGGAGGTTCAAACAGTTTTGACCATTCTGCTTTCCCTTGAAGGATCTCATCTGTGACGCTCAAACCTGCTCACAACATAAAATCATTAGGCTCAACATTACATTCTAAACACACACTTAAGCTGCATTTGAACACGATTTCAACGTTACCGTATTTAAACTCTTCACTCATAATGGTCCGTGTGGATGTGGAGACGTTGTAGGTGGAGTTTTGTTGCGGGTAAGCGGGGGTAATGATAGGCATCAGGTGGTATCGGTCCGACGGATTAACCTAAAACACGACACAGGTACCACAAGGGAGTTTTCACAGTTTAATAAAGCCAACTAAATCAACTTAAAGCAGCACTATGGAACTTTTCTGGAGGAGGGCGTGCCACCTGCTTGTCTCCATGGAGATGTTATTGCTTTGCCTTACATGTTCCATAGAATGACATTAAACTTGTCGATCTCCATGAATACAAGCAGGCAACTTTCCCAGACCAAGTTAGAGGTCAGATCTGTGGAGAGGCGAACTCGCTCACAGTAAGAATGCATGTTGTAGCAAAAAAAAAACACCTGTGATTGAATAAATGCAAGACAGACAAGTTAGATAGATACTGTGGAACATTTAACATCATTATGCAGACAACCACAGACTCTCTACCAAAAAAATTACATAATGCAACTTTACGCAATGGGAAAAAAATACAATTTGTTAAGAGTTGAGAACTGTAAAAATACTTGCATGAGGACTTTAGGTGGACAAAAATAAAAAAAGAAATAGATCTATTCAAGTTCAAATGTAAAAAAGCTATTGGCAAAATTCATCATCTTAATAGCAATGTATTAGCCAAAATAATATAGGAAGGTAAGGGAAAACAGTGGAATAGTCCAATTAACCTTCATCTCTACACCAAGATGTACACAGTGTCCATAATTACAATATAGAGACATTACCTACTGTACAATGAATTACAACTGAAAGCTAATATAAAACCATAGGAGTTCCAGTTGCTACAGTGGCAAGTAGCTTGGTGTCTAGAAATTAGAAGGCCTTAAAGATACACTATAAATACACTTAAAGATACACCAACTTTTCTGGTGGAGACCGTCTGCCACCTGCTTGTCTCCATGGAGATGTTATTGCTTTGCCTGGAATGTCCCATAGTACAGGATTAAACATATCTTGGATGATGTGTTCAGTTTACACCTTGAAAAGACGTGTATTTTACTGGGAGTGGGCTTGCCTCTCTCTGCAGATACTTGGTCTGGTGACCTTGGCCACTTGCTAGTCTCCGGGTAGACAAGTTTAATGCCATACTGTGGAAGATTCCAAGCAAAGCATTAACATCTTCTTACAGACAAGATGATAGCAGGCCCTCTAATAAATGTTACAAATGGTTTAACAGACCAAAAATACTTACTGCAAATTGTGAACAAGCACTGTCAAATGTTTAAGCAATCTTTATTGAGTCTTTATTGAAGCCACAAATGTACTTTTTACTATGTATTTTTACAGAAAAAGCTGTATTTAGTTTAACTTAAAAGTGTGACTGGCATAAAATTGTATAAGTTGATCTACTGACAATCTTGCAATCAAATCCAATAGACAGTACAAGAGATCATATTATAATGCAAAAATAAAACGAGGGACATTTATTTCAATGTCTTTAATTTTTCACATGGACAACACTACAGTTTGAATATATTTTCAAATCTCTGGAAACTTTGCTTTAAATGGAAATGACCACAAGAGAGGACTTAAGTGTTTATTTCGTAGTGACACCAAGAATACAGCGGATGAAAAGGTTTGAAACAATACAGGTTTATATAAAAATAATAAGTGGCTCTGTACATAAAGTTAGCGATTATTAAAATACTCACTCGAGGGTCCCACACCGGTAAGTTCAGATTACTGTCCTCAGGCTGTTTCAAAAGCACAGGGTTCGGCCACTCCCTGGAGAAAGCAGAGACAAAACACAAGATTAGAAAATATTTAATAATAGAAAACTTTAGGAAACTTAAGATGCACTTGTTTCTGTCTCCATGAATTGTTTTGAATGCTCCACAGTATGGCATTAAACATGTAACCCTTGCACACAAGATGGATTCTCATGATATTTGTTCACAAACTCATGAGAATCCATCTTGACATACTCCCGCTGTAAGGTTCAAATTCACTCAGCAGTGAGCGGACCAATTATGTCGCAGCATTGAGGGTCGTGAGGAAGGCAAAGGCAAAGTGCCCAAATGCACCAAAACAAACATGCCAACACTGACTGACGCACTTCTGTTCATTTTAGCTAAAATATGTCTGTGCTTTTCTTTCAAATGGATGTCACCAAGGTTTGATTTTTCGACTTGTTTGGCTTCGACCAATCAGAGGCAAATAACCATCATGACGTTCCACGTTTTCGGGCAGCCATCACAGACTGATAAATGTGTGGAGCTCAATTTAGAGAGATACACATATCAAGCTGGTGTGAGCCAAGTTATTAAACATGACCATCACAGGTGACACGACAAGACCTAGTTACAGATCATATTTTGGGAGAGGTGAGACCACTCAACGCAAGAATGCATGTTTTTCAGCCATTTATGGGCAATCAAAACACCTGAAATAAAATAAAGTATAATGCCATACAGCGGAACATTCAGGGCAAACGCAGTAACATTTCCAGGGAGACATGCGAGTGGCGGATCCCAACCAGGAAAGCTGCATAGTGCAGTTTTAAAGTTCCAATGTAACTCTCACCATTTAGAGAAAACAAGGAAGAATTTATGCACGAGCGTGGCAGCCACAGCGTTGGGGTAAAGCTGACAGGTCCTGGCCACGAGCATCGCCCATGAAACTCCACCAAGAAACCCCAACATGTTCGAGTAGATCCCCCGGCCTTAGGGAAAGACATCATCAATGATTTTGGTAAGAAAGACAACATCTGCTTTTTACAATAGGGCTAAATGTTAAGTTATGCTGCAAATAGAGTGACCCTCTCTGGTAATGAATTTCACTTGGCTCTAGCTAACGTACTGTGTCTTCTGTAGACATCTAATGCGTCTTCTGTAGACATCTAATGCGTCTTCTGTAGACATCTAATGCGTCTTCTGTAGACATCTAATGCGTCTTCTGTAGACATCTAATGTGTCTTCTGTAGACATCTAATGTGTCTTCTGTAGACATCTAATGTGTCTTCTGTAGACATCTAATACAAACTTTTATTAAAGGTGTCAAATATAAAATAAACCGCCTAATCAAATGCAAATGCTACTTGATCGTTTTTCTATGTAGATGACTTCAGTTTGCTTGTTTTAAGAAATGTGTAGAATCCCTCAGTCGTCCAGGTAGAATCCATAGCAAAAGGAGAAATTTAATTTGTCAACTGGACAGAGTTTATTTGGTCGAATACGTTTCGCAGCTCATCCAAGCTGCTTCCTCAGTTCTGGTCAGATGCTGGTGGACACTGCTTTATATCTGCTTGAAGGGAGGAGCTAATTACAATGACAATTACTCTGAGACAACACATATTTATTTACAGTTTCTGTTAGTCAGGTGAGGCTATTCAATATGGAGTTGTTTACAGTTTCTGTGAGTCAGGTGAGTCTATTCAATATGGAGTGGGAGTGGGGGAGTAGTTAGCATATCCATTCAGGGCCATGATGGGTGTTTTCACACCTCTGGACATGTCCTGGCTAGTCCCATTGTTTCCCATTGTTTTCCCAGTTTGTTTTGATTTAGGTTTAGGATCGACAGCTATATTACAGACTGTACCCTGGTGACGCCATCCCTGGCATCTATGGCCTCCCAAAAATCCACAAACAAGGAGTACCACTCAGACCCATTGTATGCAGCACAGACTCCATCACGTACAATGTGGCCAAACACCTAAAAAACATCTTGGCTCCACTGGTGGGTAACACGGAGCACCATATTGAGAACACAGCCGAATTTGTGAACAAAGTCAAGCATCTCCAGTTTGACCGGGATGAGACTATGGTTTCCTTTGATGTGACCTCTCTTTTCACTTGTATCCCTACATCGGTAGCAGTGGAGGCAGCAAGGAGGAGACTACTGGAGGATACCAAGCTAGAAGAGAGAACCAAACTTTCACCCGACCAAATCTGCCAACTGCTGGAAATTTGTTTAAGTACCACCTATTTCCAGTTCAGAGGAAACTTCTACAGGCAAATCCACGGCTGTGCCATGGGCTCACCGGTCTCCCCTATCATTGCAAACTTATACATGGAACAATTTGAACAGAGTGCCCTGGCCTCATATCCAGGCACTCCACCCACGCACTGGTATCGTTATGTTGATGATAATTTCTCAAAAATCTAAATTCAAGATTTGGAACCTTTTACTGCACATATCAATTCTGTAGATCCGAACATCAAATTCACACGTGAAGATGCCAAGGACAACACACTGGTCTTCTTAGATTGTGCAGTAACGATAAGAGAAGACCGGCGACTCCAGGTAGAGGTCTTCAGGAAGCCCACACACACCGACCAATATCTGCTTTTTGATTCACACCACCCACTTCAGCACAAACTGGGAGTCATTCGGACATTACATCACAGGGCCCAAGTGGTTCCTACAAGCGCAGAGGGAAAGGAGAAAGAAGAACAACACGTGGAGAAAGCCCTCTCCGTTTGTGGATATCCTAAATGGGCTTTCAATAAAACGAAGAGAGCAAAGAAACAGGACAACAGAGAACCAGAGCCCAGGAGAAGGGGTGTAACTATTCCTTACCTGGCTGGCGTTTCCGAAAAACTACAGAGGATCTTCAGACAACATGAAATCCCAGTCTATTTCAAACCCACAAACACTTTAAGACAAAAACTGGTCCATCCTAAGGACAAAACACCGAGCCACAAACAAAGCAATGTGGTCTACTCCATTCAGTGTAGTGAAGACTGCAGTGAGCGCTACATTGGAGAAACAAAACAGCCACTTCACAAAAGGATGTATCAACACAGACGGGAAAACCAGGGTGGGCCGCAATCTGCCGTACATCTCCACCTAAAAGCCACAGGCCACTCCTTTGAGGACAGCGAGGTCCAGATCTTGGCCAGAGAAAAGAACTGGTTTGAGAGGGGAGTTAAAGAAGCTATTTTTGTCAAGAAAGAGAATCCTTCCTTGAACAGAAATGGAGGTCTCAGACATCATTTGTCTCCCATCTATAACTCTATCCTCAAACCTAAATCAAAACAAACAGAGAAAACAATGGGACTAGCCAGGACATGTCCAGAGGTGTGAAAACACCCATCATGGCCCTGAATGGATATGCTAACTACTCCCCCACTCCCACTCCATATGAATAGACTCACCTAACTAACAGAAACTGTAAATAAATATGTGTGTCTCAGAGTAATTTTCATTGTAATTAAGCTCCTCCCTTCAAGCAGATATAAAGCAGTGTCCACCAGCATCTGACCAGAACTGAGGAAGCAGCTTGGAAGAGCTGCGAAACGTATTCGACCAAATAAACTCTGTCCAGTTGACAAATTAAATTTCTCCTTTTGCTTTGTTTTAAGAAACAAAATTTTCCCTTTCTATACAGACGTGTCCTCCAGTGAAATATTCATCTCATTTGTCCAGTAATATAACAGTGACATTCCTCCACAAGTTCCTGTTCACTGTCTGATCTTTAAGGATATCAATTTTAGTGCAAAAACCTCACAGAGATACAATTGGACAGGAAACAGTGATTCAAACAGTGAGATCTATTTGAAATGATGATGAGTCCTGTGTTATTTTGCATTTGAGGCATCAGTGCTCAGAAAAGTTGTGACTCACGTTTTGCCCAGAGTTTAATGGCTCTCAGTGTGAGCCTGAAGTTTTCTTTGTTTGGCACCAAATACAGGATTTCATCTGTGACTCTGCAACCTGCAATGACACAAAACAAGACAGGGTTAGATCTAGGACAACGCCACATAACAGAATACGTTTAAATCTATAGGACAGCCACACAAAATATGAACACCCTCTACTGGACAATGAGGGAATTACTTAGACAATCTGTTGCATAAAAAAGATTGAGAGAGAAAAACAATTATATTTGCAATTTGTGAACCACAATAGAATTACAGGACAGTAACTTTTTTTGGTGTGAAAACTTATTATTTCTCATAAGTTTGTTTTCTAAGCATGCGAGTTTGGCTAGGACAGCGTCTTTCACATTGTGATAATCACAAACACACATATCCATAACATTTTTAAACTATCAACTGTCAGCTACTTTTTTTTTACCATTAAGACTGCGAATACATCTGATGTCGAGGTTTCTGAGGATGGAGTCTCCTCTGAGGTCTAGGTTATCAGGGATCGACTGAAGAGCCAGACGTGCAAACAGCAGGTCAATCTGAACACATTACACAAACAAACACATTTAGTAATATTAAATAATGAGTCAATATATAAAAGGTGTGTGAAGCAGAGGAGGTGAATGTCTTACCTCTATACCATCAAATTTAAACTTTATCACAGGCACAAAAGCATCTTCAACAGCCTGAAAAACAGGAAATCTTATGAACACACTAGAAACAAAAATAAATGTTTTTTATACTTAAAGAAAACATTCAAGATAAAATATAGAAATAGATAAAATGGCGTGATTTCCTGAACCAAAACTACAATGTATATAATATATATAATCTCCAAAATAGAAAACACAGGCTGAATAAAAGCGCAGATTTTTGCAAAATCAACTAGAAAAGCACTCAGAGAGCGCAGACCTCCGCCAAGCAGCTCAGTTTTCAAAGTGATCCAGAACCCAGGATTTCTTCTGGATCATCACCAAAATTTAATCATCTGTTGGATTTACCATTAGATCATTAAATCCTGAAAATTTCATCAAGATCCGTCCATAACTTTTTGAGTTATCTTGCTAACTAACAAACAAACAAACAAACAAACAGACAGACTCAGGCGAAAACATAACCTCCTTGGCGGAGGTAAAAAGCAAAGCACTAACTTTCGATGTGTCTGAGGTAAAAGTTATATATTTTGTTCTGAATGATACAAGGATTTGAGAGAGGTCTTATGCATTTGAGAGACGTGTGATACCAATAAGCAGCTGTCCTGTCATGACTTATTGTTCTACATATGAAAGATGGAACAATAGTTTTTGGGGGTCAATATTTATCATGGGTACTTTCTCTATATATTAGACAGGAATACTTTATTTTTCTTTTCTACTAGATTAAGGTATAGAGGGATGAACAAATTACTTCTATTACTTACCATGTTCATGCAAACCAACTACAAAAGGGTTTCATTCTGCTATTCATTTATTGCAGGTTAATGTTGCTCATTTAGACTTGTTTTTGGCACAATCCTACTTTAGCATATTGTGTTGGAGACATCATTTGGTTTCAGTATTATCGTCTCTTGTCTATATTTTCACATCAGAAATATATCGCACTTCAAAATGTGTTACGGTGACAGACCTAGCAGGGGTTGGACCGTCGTGCATGTGAACAGAATGTAGGAGAGACCAGTGTGTCGGGCAACAAATACATTCATCAATAAAATCATTCATTGATAAATCCCATTGGCCCTCCTCTGTGACTCACCCTCAAGTCTTTGATTTCCTCGAGCTGCTTCAGTTTCTCAAAGAACGACTGGAAAAAGTCTGTCCTCTCGACATGACGCGGAGCCACACACAGGGCATCAATATCAGCCCCTGAAAACCAACACACATTATATTAGTCATTACACACACACACGGTAAAAGATTCAAGCCAATTATTAATATACCACACTGCAAGTAAAGCTGCAAATATAACCCCAAATATATAAATTTTAGTATTGACAACACAATCCAAACAATTTCAGCAATAAGCGGCTTGAAACTCTATACTGATTTTGATGCCACAAAGAAAATATTTCTTAAACAATAGTCAATGTCAACACAAATTAAAACGACTTTCTTTCATATTACATATATCTACTTACATATACATATATTAGTTCTGATAAAAATCCAGACCTTTCAAAAACTAAATCATAACATCACACATCTAACAATCACTAAACTGATTTTTCCAACTTTGTTCGAACTGTAAAAGACCAACACAAGAAAACTACAAGTGCAACTTATGGACCATGATATATTGGTCCTGAACAAATGTTGCCACAAAATATCACAAGAGAGAAATAGCAATTCCTGCACTCTGGAAAATGAGAAATTCAAACTAAGATGAAACAGAACTGTGTTATATTCTGCGTTTTTTACCCCAGAGCAAATTAGTCTGTGCTTGTTTTGTTTTTGTTTTTTAATTTCACTGAAACATTTTTAAAATCTAAAAAGTAGCTCGTAGGAGTACAGTACAGTCAGCCTATAAACAACCAGTGGGAAACTCTTTTCTGGAAACTATGTGTCCTTGAAAACCGTTTGCTCCTTCACCTGAATACCAAAGGCAAAAATACACACAGCAGCACTGAGCTAAATTTAACCAATCATACATTTTCACTTTTACTCTCATTAAAAGCCTCCACACTCAGTCCACCTGCTGTTTATGAATGTCTTTCAACAGGCCCCGACTGGCCTCACGCTTCAGTCCTGACAAAACACTCACAAAACAATGACACTGCACCACAGCTGAGAGCAACCACATGTTTACAACCTCTCAACAAAGATCAACAAAGTTAAGCTATTATATTAAGTTAACCAACAATGCACAAACATTTAAGATTGAAAGTATATCACAAGATCTGAACAATTTTGGGTAAAAATCAAATAGTGAGTACTGCATATTGTAAACTCAGGACTGAAACAAAGGCCGTAGGCCCCTAGTTGTTTGATCAATTAATCCGACACTGAAGCTTAACTTGACATACATTTGTATGACTTATTTAATAGTTATTATAAAGCATTTTATACAAAGAACAACAGAAAGGAGAAGGCCAGAAAAGTTTTGAGACTTTTTGTTACTGTCATGTCCCCATTTGGTTAATTATTCCATGTTCAAGGCAAGCCTTTAGTTGACCAAGAATTTCTTTTATCGATTACAACCTGAATCCACACAAATCAGCAAAATTTACAAGCGTTTCTCCAATCAAATGCAAGAGAATTAGAACAGCAATTTAAGAATATCCGGCTTCCAAAAATAGCAAGTAAATTTTGTCATAAAAACAGGTTGAAATGTGCAAACCACAAAATTTTAAAATTCATGTACCTTTTGTGTGGACTCCGAGGCGATATGAACCAAATGTGAAAATCTTGCCCCCAACACAACTTATCGCTGATGGAGGAAGGTTCTGCAAAGAAAAAAAAAAGAATGGAATTACTAAAATACATCAAACAAAGTTCACTAAAATGGTCCAAAACATACCTTTGCTTCACTGATCTCTGCTATCCATTCTTTAACTAAATTATTCAATTTCCCAAGGACTGCAAGTCTGCAAACAAAAGACAACAATTGGCACATTAAGATAAGATAAGATAGTGGAGGGGATCAGACGGAGCAGAGGAGGGGATCAGACGGAGCAGAGGAAAGTCAGGTTAAGGGTTAAATGTTTCGCCCAAAGATGAAGAAGAGTAGCTATTAATTAAGACGTACACAGCAGAAGTAGAAGGGCCACAACATTATTTTTAGGACTTTTTTATAATATATAGAGAAAATTATACTTAAAAATATCCAAAAAAGCCCCTCCCTTCCCTGTCGTTACCTGTGGTTGAGCTCCTCTTCGTCCTCAAACACCCCGAAGGGCTTCATGGCGTCACACAGTTTGTCGGTGTACTGATGGTCGATGTCCCGAGGAGGAGCCAGGCTGATGGCAGACGTGATGCCATAGTGTTTGGGAGGCTGCTGCCCACTAGGCACAGAACTGAGGCAGATACAGAAACAACAGCATTAGGAAAAGATAAAAGTCAAATCAATGATATAAATCATAAAAGTGTTATTTTAAGACAAACTGAAGTGCATTAAGTAAAATATATAAATAACAGTTGTGATTAGGTTAATGTTTTCATGACACTAAAATTTCCTCAAAACTCGATTTCGATACTAAGGAATAGAGTTGATACTCACTACCGTTTAAAAGTACCGTTTAAAAGTACCGTTTAAAAGTACCGTTTAAAAGTACCGTTTAAAAGTACCGTTTTAATATCTGTGTACTCCCTCAGTGGTCCAGGTAGGTTCCATAGTGGTCCATGGGTATATCTATGTGCTCTCATACTTGTTCTGATACAGCTCAACATCATTCTTAACACATTTTTTTACTCTTTGTTATTAAAATATATTGTGATGTATGAGCTACTGTGTCCAAGTTATTTCCCTTGCAGATCAATAAAGTTTGTCTAAGTCTAAGTCTATTTAGGAAAGGTTAATGTCAGTCCCGTGAATGGGACGTTTTTACTATTGATATCTGCTCAAATAAGTATCCAGTTTTGACTACTACTAGTTTTAGTGTTGATTAGCATCTGATAGATGACCTTTGATAGTTTTGATAATCCAAGATTGGATTTGAGATTTACTGAACTGCAAAGCATTATAACACAAGGTTTGCAGAGATCTAAACCAGGGATATATTGATTTTTATACGTTATATCACTTGAAAAAAATGTTTTTTTATGATTTGCCAATTGTGACCAAGCCAATTTGAAAAACAAAAATTGTGAATTTTATTTGCAAATTATCTTCCGAGGGGAAAAAGTTGATAGGTTAATACCAAAGTCTACAAAACAAACTAATTAACAATAATAAATACAAGGCAATTGCATCAATAGTTCTGCCAAAGCACCTATTAAAGCAATAAGAGAATACCTTGATCCAGGCAGAACTGAAGAAGCAGCTTGGATGAGCTGCGAAACGTATTGGACCAAATAAACTCTGTCCAGTTGACAAATTGAATTTCTCCTTTTGCCATGGATTCTACCTGGACGACTGAGGGATTCTACACACTTGATCCAGGCAGTTATGTCATTTTAATTTTAATCATGAAGATTTATGTTGTTACAATTGTGTTGTTTATTTAATACAATGTTCCTTACTTAATACAATCTCATATTACCAAGATCATTCAGGTTGAGATATAATTAACTGTGCCCAAAACAAGATCTGATGTTGGAAAGTAATATTTACAATTTACTTTAATCAACAATTTCTGGAAAAAAAAAAAAAATTACCCTTGTGAGCTTTAAGTCATGTTATAATGTTGTTACCTCCTGATAAACATACCTGGAGTTGTGTTTTGTTTCATTCACAGGTGTTTGAATAACCTTTTATTATTATTCTGTCTACATCCCCAAAGCTCAAAATGCTCAGTTCCACCTTGTGATGTCATGAAGTGGTAGTTTTCAAATTAACAGCTCCTTTTACCTTTAGTTCAGTAGAGACAGTCAATTTTTGGGTTGAACTTATACAAATGATTCTAGTGAAGGTGTGTGGAGTCTAAAAACACAGTGGAACATTTCCTGTATTCCCACAGTATCATTATCATCACAAGTTGGAAAAGTGTTTTCAGTTTAAAAGAAAAAGTCAGCCTAAATGTGCAGCATTTGTGCGTTAAACATGTGTGAATGAAACAAACAACAATACAACACAGATCAGAAAATAGAATAATAAATGTAACTCATATTCTAGTGTAAAATGGCTAATCGTCGTTGTTTTAAGTGGCTCACAGTATTTACAGCGAAACAATGCCAAGTATGTGCCTTCTCCAACCTGATGCTTTACAAATTAGAGCGCCAATTTAGATAACTACGCCTGATCGGGACTGACAGCGAGCCATTTTCAATAGGTCACCTCTTATTTATCAAAATACAACCAAAATGCACGCGAGATAACGTTAAATATGCAAATAAAGACGCGTGAATGTTTTGTAAAGCGCTGACTCCAAGCGTGAAGCGGCAACTCGTAGAAGCTAACGGAACAAAACCCGTGGCTTTCCCGGCTTTTACTGATTTAACGCTAAAGTCTCAATTAAAATAATTTATTCCACGCGTGCATTTGAGTCATTAAAGCTTGCTAGTACCAATGAAGACGGTGAAAAGGTTAAAAAGTGTGGACGTTTTATGCAAAAAGCGTTTACGGGCCTTGTTTGGATGTTGTGACAGTTAGCACACGTTAGCATTTAGCCTATTCTTTGTGACTCTCTAAAATAACAGAGAAAAATCGCGAATAGTTGACACGTATAGGAAATGAAGGACTTACCTGGACATTTCTTTCATGACACGCTTACAGATTTGCGGTGTTTCAGTCGCTGTGCACGGGTAGAAAAGAAAAAGAAAGTCCGCCAAGTGAAGGGGGAATGCTATGCTAACGATCTCCGACCCTGCAACAATGGTCACTTTGAACCGGAATTACTTCTTATAACGCGAAATCTCGGCTTGCACCCACGAATGAACACGCATATCGGAGTGTTTCTTGCACGGGGAGCGCGTTACGGTAGGGGATAGCGGCGGATGAAGCGGTCCAGGAGGTGTTTTGATCGGAAATCAGAGTTTTGTTTTGTTTTTTTTAGCACGCGTTAGCAGCAGCCACACGCAAGAGCAGCGACCATTTGCAAAAAGCTGCGAGGCCAGAAATCACGTGACTACAGTGAGCGGAGTTACCTCATTCAAACTGAGGCCCAGGGACAACAAAAGGAAAAAACTACTATGTATGTGAGGAAAAAGAAGAATGTGGCGTGTAATCATGATTTTAATAATACTGAATCAGTGTTTTGAGACTGTGGTCAATGTTTTGCCCCCATAATTTAAAAACAATTAAAAAAAATGTTAATGCCTGTAGTATTGTTTAAAACATATAGAACTAACTATATTTAATATGTACTTACTTTTCTGCAGAAGCTAAAGTTACATTTATTCTCCATATATTCATATTGCGTAGGGTGAACAGACGTCAACATTTACCCGGGACAGTCCCAGTTTTGAGCCGTGTCCCCTGTCCCAGCAGATTTAGCCAAAACCAGTGATTTGTCCCAGGTGTCCATATTTTTGACCAATCTGATACCTGCCGACAGTAAAGAGAGGCATACACAAAAATGACCAAAACTCAAAGAAAATGTGACTATACTGACCCATGTTAGTCAGGAATTACGTGCTTGTTTCACAGTTTTATTATTATCAACCACCCCAAACCAAGGGTGTCCCCATTTTGATTTTGAAAATCTGGTCACCCTAATATTGTATTGAATGAAATGGATTCAAATATGGATCACTTGTGCCACCATAGTCTGCATATCAACTTGTGGGAAACACTGTTTGAACTGTCGATGCAAACAGTAGGCCTCTCATATAAAGAAGTGGACTAAGGGAGTGTGAGGTCACCCATAACGTTCGGCTCCAGTCAAATGAAGCTCACAGAGGCTAGCAGTTATAGGGGTGAATTTGGAGTCGAGTTCAGAATCATGTAGAGCAGGTTAATACAAGCATTTTAAGACCAAAATGAGGAGCTTGACAACAGCAGTTACAGACAGAGGTGACAATTTTTCAGTACAATGTGAACTGGAGCTGGAACCATGCCAGTGCTCACTTCCTATTTTGATATTATCTCACAGATGTAACAATTCATGCATATTCAAAGTTGATCAAACTTTAAAAAATCACAGAATAACAAAAAGAACACACAATTTTGGGTTTTGCATTTGCAAATATAAAATGTCCATAATCAAATCATTAGACCGATACATTTATTATTTATGTTTTCTTTATATTCTGATCCATGCTTAACTATTAACTTAACAGGATCAGCATTTTGGCGGTTTGGGGACCACAGGATCGCATCTCTGCTGTTTGCAGATGATGTTGTCCTGATGGCTTCATCAGACCGGGACCTCCAACGTGCACTGAGGCAGTTTGCAGCCGAGTGTGAAGCGGCTGGGATGAGGATCAGCTCCTCCAAATCCGAGGCCATGGTTCTCGACCAGAAAAAGGTGGCTTACCCTCTCCGGGTGGGTGGAGAGTCCCTGCCTCAAGTGGAGGAGTTCAAGTATCTCGGGGTCTTGTTCATGAGGGAGGGGAGGATGGAGCTTGACATTGACCGGTGGATCGGTGCAGCATTGGCAGTGATGTGGTCGCTGTATCGGACTGTTGTGGTGAAGAAGGAGCTGAGCCGAAAGGCAAAGCTCTCGATTTACCGTCAATCTACGTTCCTACCCTCACCTATGGTCATGAGCTTTGGGTAATGACCAAAAGGACAAGATCGCGGATACAAGCGGCCGAAATGAGTTTCCTCCACAGAGTGGCTTGGCGCTCCCTTAGAGATAGGGTTAGAAGCTCAGTCACACGGGAGGAGCTCAGAGTAGATCAGCTGCTCCTCCACGTCGAGAGGAGCCAGCTGAGGTGGCTCAGGCATCTGTTCCGGACGCTTCCTGGACGCCTCCCTCGGGAGGTGTTCCGGGCATGTCCCACCAGGAGGAGGCCCCGGGGAAGACCCAGGACACGCTGGAGGGACTATGTCTCTCGGCTGGCCTGGGAACACCTTGGGGTCCCCCCGGAGGAGCTGGAGGAAGTGTCCGGGGTGAAGGAAGTCTGGGAGTCCCTTCTTAGACTGCTGCCCCGGCGATCCAGCCCCAGGTAAGCGGAAGAAAATGGTTGGATCAGCATTTTGGTTAATGAGTATTATGGACGCCACTGTGATATCTGACCTCTGAGGACGACTGGAATGCAGCACTTTGTTGTTGTATAATTGTAAAGGATAGCAAAAGGAGAAATTTAATTTGTCAACTGGACAGAGTTTATTTGGTCGAATATGTTTCGCAGCTGCTGGATTCTACCTGGACGACTGAGGGATTCTACACACATATAATTGTAAAGGGCAAAACCTTGTTATACAGTTTTGTTTCAGTTTATGGCTTTGTTGTAGCGGGAAGATTAAAGCCTCATTAGAGTTATGGGTAAGATTAGGGCCTGATTTTGAGATAACTTTCTAAGAAATGTGGGAACATTGGTTTATATCTGGTGGTGGTTTAATAGCCAGATATTTTTTATTCTTGTTAAGGTGCTTCCTGCTTGATGTAAGAAAAAATTCTGAGAACAAGGGAATACATGCAGGCTTTACTTTACACAGAAATAGTGTTGCAATATTGTGCCAACATGTAGCCTATTCTACATTCTGTGTTCCAGAATGATGAAAGATTAGGACTGTTAATATAGTGATTAGCAATTTAAAATAAAATATTACATTTCTTTTGAGTGGGAAAAAGCGTTGCCTATTGATACGTTGCAGTGACATCACACTGGAGGTGTTCTACATGTATCTCTAATGGTGGAATGTTTAGAAGGACACATAGTGACACAATGTACACATTAGCAAACACTGCCAAAAAAGTTTTAAGATGAGTCTGAAAACTCAAGAAAAAAATACAAAATAGATTTAAAGAGCACATTTGATGTTTGATTTTCAACAAAAAGGTGAAAATGACTAACTGAAAAACTGTTGTCTTGTGATTGCCTGTTGTTCCAGCTAAATCAGTTCTTTATGCTCAGATCCTGTTCAACAAAGATCAGATTCAGGTCTAATTTGAGTAACAGAGCTTCAGACAGAGCAGTGGTTTCAGTTAGCATCACGCACCCAGGGAATGTTGATGACATCAGCTGCAAATCAATCAATAAGAAGAACCTGAAAACCAAGAATTGTTCAGGTGTAAATCCCACGTAAAAGCTGCGTCTGCCCTGTTTACTTTCGGTTCATTGACTCTTGATAGGGTCACAGTCCAGTCCCCAGTAACAGTTAAGTACGCCTCCCACTTCTGCACATGCCCCATTTTGCATTTTGGACGTCTGCAACGCACCTCGCTAACCAAAGCTCCATCCAGCAAATCTCTAATGTTTTTTAGTTTGTTTGGGGTAATTTTACTTTATTTTTCTCTCACCATGACTGACAGCTCTCTTCTTGTCAATGTAGAGGAATGGATTGAGGCCAACAAGCATTCTTTTGACCCACCCGTTTGCAATAAGCTCATGTGAGTAAACACTTTAACTGTTGCATAAGTTACAAGCTAAAACAAGCTAAAAGCATATCTGTGTTTTTGCATTGTATCTGCAGGCACTTCAGTCAGCTCAACATTATGTTTGTGGGTGGACCCAATACAAGAAAGGACTATCACATAGAGGAAGGAGAAGAGGTAAGGAAATGCCTTTATTTTCTGGACAGAATGTAAAGTTTCACTATGTAACCTTTCCAGTGTATGCATGTTTCTGTGGAGATGTTATTGGTTTTCCTGGAATGTTCAACAGTGTTTTTTACATCTGTCTTGCACTTATTTAATAGCAGGTCTTTTTATTACTTAACTTGAAATATTTCAGACAAAACAATAACTTTGCCATGGAAGCAAGCAGACGGCCATAAAAGTTGGTTAATTATAATAAATTCTTATTACTTATTGCTCACACAGCAAAAAATATTGTATTAAAATGAGACATTTAGGGTTTGTTTGTTTGTTTTGTTTTGTTTTTAACAAGGAACGTTTGAAACTAATCAGCAAGCGTTTAATATGTAGATATACGTTTTTCGTTTTATGGCATATCATTTTGCTGTATTGAAACCAGTCAGGGATATCTGAAGGTCAAATTAAGCAAGATAGAAAATACACATTATCTTTTATTCCAAACACCTGAAATAGACAATTCAAATCATTCCAGCTGATTGAGATATTCACTTTTACACGGCTGAGTGTAGAACAGCACATATTTTGTTGTACATGGGTTTATCCATGAACTGTTTCATGTCTCATTAAATGCATGCTTTAAACCAGGCCCCTCCTCCCTCTCTTCGAACAGGGTCAAAGTTCAGCCAGGGTTTGTTTGTTTGGTGTTTTTGGCTGCTTTAATATTAAAGTGTCCTTTCAGCCCAAATGACCTGCACATTTTCTGTATTATGCAAGTGTTCTACGTTCAAAGGTGTATTTAGTGATATTAGTATGGGTCTAGTGATCATTTAGCTACTTTAAAACATGCAAAGTAAAAATACAAAGTTTAGCTTATAAGTAAAGCTCAAAATATAGGCAACAAAACAATTTAAAGCTACAGTATGTAACTTTCTGGAGGTGGCATGTCACCTGCTTGTTTCCACGGAAATAGAAAGTTAAAACCATACTTAAACACATTTTTGGAATTTGGGTGCTTTGTTTGTTTGTTTGTTTGGGGTTTTTTTGTATTCAGTTTTTCTTTTAAATTATGAACCAAATAATATTTGTGTCTGAAATAAAGAATAATAATAATTCAGACAGATACTGGATATAAGGAACAGCATTTCCATGGAAACAATGTAAAAATTTCAGCGCAATAAAAACAACCAAACTCAAGAAACATGCCTTTATTTGATTTCTTTTTAATGCTAAAAAGTTGCATACTATGGCTTTACGTAATAATTCATTGTTTAGACAATCATTTTTTAAGACAATGACTGAATCTTGAAAAACAACTAAAATATATTTCAAATTATGTTTTTTCCACAGATAATATTAAAGAAATATACAAAAAGTATAATATTTTAAACCTACAAGAAACAAATGTATGTATCTTTTCACATTGTTAATGAAATAAAATAAAGCTTTGTGACTAATTTTACTCAAGTAATAGTACTTCAAATAGTGTTACTCAACAAACAGAATGCAACGATCCAAAAATGATTCTAAAGTAATAGTCAGAAGTATATTTTAATTTGTATGAACCTTATAATAGGCTGATAAAAAAAGAAAAGAATAATGTGCGACTAAAATTCCCAAGTATGCAGGGCTGTTGAATATGCCCAGCCACCATTAGCCTGAATGTCCACATCTTTTATTAAATCATGAATATAAAATAAACAACCTATTAAAATTCAAATTAATTAAAGTAATGACTACCCAATTATTTTTAAATATAGATGACTTCAGTTTGTGGTGTTGTTTTAATATTTATAAACCTCTACCCTTCTAAAAGCAGAAGTGTCCTCCGGTGACGTATTAATTTGATTTGTGTAGTTTTTAACATGTTGTCAGTCACATCCAGCCAAAACGCTCTGTCTAATGCCTTATCTTTAAATATGTATTAGTGGTAAGTGCTAACAGTGTGCTTGTCGGGCACTGTTATGCGCACAGCCTGTTACAGTGAAGCTGTCACCATGTTGTGTCTGTAGTAAATGTGTGTTCTTGTCTCCTGAAGCTGTTCTATCAGGTGACGGGCGACATGTGCCTAAAGGTGGTGGAGAACGGGAGACACAAAGACGTCCACATTAAGGAGGGAGAGGTACGATTCAAGTCAAATACACTCACCTTAAATACAAATGATGCAAAATTGACTTTTTAGAGCTTAGCAGAATGAACATGTGCACTACAACTTCACAAACCTGATGGAGTGTTCAAGTGTCATTAGCGGGATGCACGCCGATTGTAATGTGATAGTGCTCTGAAGGGGGTGTGACCTGTGCAGAGAGTAAAGACAGAGGAGACTCTTATTAAACATGTTAATTTTAGGTTGTTTTTGATGAATATAGCATTTTCAAAACGGTAAAAGCTAACCATGTTATGTGTTAACAATTAACACATGCCCCCTCTTTATATCATAACATTGTTCCTGGACTGGAGTTGTATTTAGCTTCATTCATGCTGGTTTCAGTAATCTTCTGTAAAAAGTCCTTTCCATCTGAACCTTAGAAAAGATGTTTGAATTTTCCCAGGATTGTTGCATCACAGGTATAAACCCTGTGCAGTTTTGAAATCCACAAATCACTGCCAGACTTATTTCTAAGCATTTGTTGCAACCCTCTTATTCATACTTTGCAGTAACATCATGCTGGGGCTGTTCTACATATCTGCATATGGTGGAATATTTAGCGGTTTCCATGGTGACACAATCACACATTAGCAAACACAGACAAACACATTAGCAAACACAGACAAAAAACTTTCTGGTCAGATTGTGTTGAAATAGAGCTCAGGTTAAAGTCTGACTTGCAGTGCCAGTAGTTCGTGTTTACCCCCAGGAAATGTTGATAACATCACCTGCTATAATTCAATTTTTCCCCATGGTAATGTCCTCTGCCGCCAGTAGATGACGCCCTACACCAGATTTCAGTATGGGGAACGCCCAAGCTGGAAAATAAGACTTACTGAATCGAGTTAATGAAATGTGCTGTATACTTAAACAAGCCTTCTGTTTCTTTAGATGTTCCTCTTACCAGCCCGGATCCCCCACTCTCCGCAGAGGCAGGCAAACACTGTGGGTTTGGTGGTGGAGAGGAGGAGGCTGACCAATGAAACAGACTGTCTAAGGTAGAACTAAAAATCATGAGTGTAAAGCATCATGAGTTTAAAGCATAGACTGTATATGTAAATGGATATAGCTAAATCAGAATCGAGCATGGGCGCATATTAACTCGCTCTCCATGATCCTGGTGTTTTTATTTTGCTCATTTGTCTGTAAATCCATTCCTATTCCTAACATATACAGTCAATGGTCTAGTGCTTTTCAAGATGCTCAAAGTCTGTTACAGTTTTGCGCATTATTCATTCGCGTCACATTCACATACTCTGTTGTAGTAAGATAGGCAATGCAGGTTTAATTGTAGCGCATAATATCCGTACACAAAGTCACTGAGTACAGATTAATGTATTGTATTGTGGTGTTGTGTATCAGAAACTCCACAATATTGGTGTCTAGAACTAAGGCTGGGCTCAAAAGTAATTTTTTTTTTTTCTAAATTGGTATTGTTGTTTGCAAAACTCATGAAAGCAGTTCCACCCTTCTCTCTGAACACACTGAGCTGTGAGTTTTCAAATTTTGGGTTTTATTGTTGTGAATTAGAGCAGATGGTTATGAATTAGAGCGCTGAAAATCCTTTAAAGAGTCTGGTGAAGGTGATTTCAAAACGCTTAGGAGCACTGTTTAATATTAGAGATATATCGAGCTGGTATTTAGACTTTTTAGCGTATCGGCCTTAAATCTACAGCATAGGCCGATACTTTGTTTTGGTCGATCTTCAGCTTAAAAAAATACACACAAAGCTTTATATTAACACTTTAATACGAATAGCTGCAGAAAACGTGACTACACCGCTCTCTTATAGGTTTGTGGTAAAAAAGGGGCTTGGGGGGAGTTTGTAGTAAATTTAGATGACAAACTTTGAGGAAAATGGTCAAAGTCGGCCCTACAATCGGCAGAGCTTATCGGCCATCAGTCGCTCTTTATTCTAAACAGTCGGCATCGGCCATGAAAAAAACAAAACATATTGATAGATCTCTACTTAATATCACCCAATGATGTCACAAGGTGGGGCTTGTGTGTGTGTGTTTAGCTCTGGTGAGGGGACAGGATGGATGTGTAGGATACTTTCAGAAACCAACATTCTAACATGGCCAAAAACATCATATAGGAGTTTTAAACAATACAGGGTTTTCTATATCTGCAACATTTTAACGCTGTTTAAAATATTGCAGATATAGAGTAGGGAATAACAGTTTTAAGTCTTGGTTAAATTATAAAAAAAATACTACTAACTGAATTTTGCAGCTTCAGCCACTAGGAGGCAGAACAGTAACAGTTTTCTCTATTGGGGAACTGTAATGTCACAAATTCTATAAAAAAATATGAGAAAAGGAGACTGAAGACAAAAAAAATATGTCTGAATTTTATAAATATTCACTTTTGTGTTCTGTATCAGGCAGCGGTAAATTTTTCAAACATTCTAATAATGAATCATTTCCTTGGTCCAAATATCTGTGTATTACTGAAAGACCTGGTTTAGTTCATGAATCAGTGCTGGAGAATTGTAGTGACTCTTGAGGCCAAACTTTTAGTCGGTCAGTACATAATTAATCAAGGCCTTTGTATGGTAAGATATGCAGGGCAGGGATGGAGGACCACTGGGAATACCAGATACCAGGCTCTTACCACCACTGAGTATGGAAGGAATGAATCATGTACTGTTAATAATAATAATGGATCAGATTTATATTGTGCTTTTTGGACACTCAGAGATTCTTTACAGAGCATTATTCATTTTCTCCACACTGGTAGACTAGTAAACTACTATTGTAGCCACAGCTGCCCTGGAACAGACTGACGTTGCATCAGCCCCTCCCACCACGACCAATCACTCATGCACACACTACTTTCATACTAGGCAATGTGAAATGCCTTGCCTAAGGACACAACAATGGTATTAACCAGGCCCAGCCCTGCTTACCTTCTGAGACCTGACGAGCTCAGGCTTTGACAAGTTGGTATGAAAGTGTCTTATGTATAAAAAAAATGCTATGCAAAACAAATGCATTATTATTATTATTATTATTATTATTATTATTATTATTATTATTATTATTATTATTGTTGTGCATTTCCTGAATCAGTTTCATATACTCTGTTTGTAGTAAACTGCTGTTTGTGTTCCAGGTATTATGTGGAGAACACCACTGATCTTCTGTTTGAGAGGTGGTTTTACTGTCAGAACCTGGGGACTCAGCTGGTGCCCATCATCAAGGAGTAAGACAGGAAAGGAAAGATGACGTTATGTTTATTTCAAAGTCTTTATTTCTTCTCACTAAACTCATCTCTGTTACACAGGTTTATGGCATCAAAACAGGCCAAATCAGGCAGACCAGATCCTAGTAAGTATTCAGTCCAAAAATACAAACCAGAAATTCTTCATGAACTATTTGTTCCCATTATAGTACCTTGTTGATAGATTAGCCGCTGCCAGAAACTTCACTCCCCCTGTTTCCAGCAAAGGCTAACACATTTTCCATACCATATAGACCTACATTATTTGAAATTTTAACAAAAAAATAAATATGTTTAAAGCAACATCACGTAATGTTCTGAATGTGGAATGTCACCTGCCTGATTCCATGGAAACAGAAAGTTAAAACTTTCTCCAGGGAGATAGATAGACGTTTTATGCCATACTGTGGAAGTTTATAGCCAAAGTAACACAATTTCCATGGAAACAAGCAGTAGAAGGTCCTCCTCCAGGCCAAATAAGAGCCAGGTTTGTGGTTTGTCAGGTCAGTACACATTTATGTTTTTCAGCGCAATAAAAAACATAAAAAGAAAACAGACAAAAACATTTTACCCTATTTTTGGCTAAACAGTTACACTGTGGGGCTTTAAAACCCACCTACAACCATTCATTGCCTTGTGGGGACTGAACTCTTCAGTCTACGTAGTCACTTCATGTGACACATTACTTTGTAGGGACCAAAACGTACGTCACCATGAGGTAAATCCTTTAATATTCAACAACAATGTGGTTCAATGTTAAGATATGGGTTAATTTAGGTTAAATGTCCTATATTATGTAAAATTAACTCTTGTGAGCTGTAAGCCATGTTATTATGTTGTTACCTCCTCAAAACAGAACTGGAATTGTGTTTTGTTTCATTCTCACATGTTTGAGTAACACTTTATTTGTCTGTTTACATCTCTAAAGCTCAAAATGCTCTGTTGCACCTTCTGATGTCATGAAGTGGTAATTTTCAGGTTCACAGCTCCTTCTGCCTTTAGTTCAGTAGAGACTGGCAATTTCGGGGCTGAAATTATCCAAATGATTCGAATGAAGGTGTGTGGAGTATAAAAAAGTGGAACAGAGTGTTTTCTATTTGAGAGAAGAACTCAGCCTAAATGTTCAGCGTTTGTGTGTTAAATATGTGTGAATGAAACAAAACACAACTCCAACATGTTTTTGATGAGGAAACAACATTGTAACAGAGATCAGAAAATAGCATCATGTGGGCCCTTTAAGGTTAGGGTTTAGGCTGCGTTAATAGTAAAAGAAACCTAAAGTGTGTTTGTGTGTGTGTGTGTGTGTGTGTGTGTATCTGCAGCTGAGACGTTCAGGGACCCTCCGTTTCACATGAACACGATGAACGTCATGTCTCCTTTCTGTTTTAAATCCTGGTTAAACAAACACCGCGCGGCTCTGAACGGAGGAGGGCCCCTCGACCTGTTTGGAGCTCAGTTTGAGACAGAGGTGAGGCTAAAGCTCATATTTGACATAAAAAATGACAAAAAGAATGTGTGTCTTGAAATAATCTAAAAGTTAAAGATATCTACTGGTATTTCAAATATTAACAATGTAGACCTATTTAAAAAAGGACACATTATTTAAAGTATCTATAACTTTTGATAACCCAGGCAGTAGTAGTAGTAGCAATAGTAGTAGTAATCCCGATACCGATCTCATCCCAATGCCGATCTTCTCATTTTACATTATTTTATTTACACAATTTAGGGTGTGCCTTTATAAACACTGAAGTATTCCATGGTGAATTTAGTCACAGTTGAAAATGAATACCTGATGCCTACTTAAAATATATATTGGCATGTTGGCACATCGGGTTGTCACACATTTTTTTTCAAAAACAAAGTTCAGTCACCAAAGTGAAATAGCAGATTTGTGTGCTTTTGGGGTCTTCACTTCTGTCCTGAATTTGAACTAATTTGATCTTTGTTTTCCATGTGTAAACCACTGAAGTAGTAACAAACAACAACATTTCTCATAGCCAGTCCATATCAGCAGCTTTACTCCTCCTTATTTACCAAAGACCTTTCAAATTTATGTTGCACTATATCACGATTCCCTATATTGGAGGTGAAACTGTTAGTATTATAGTCTATTGGTATTGGTACTATAACTGATCTAAACCATATTTAGGCAAAGTGGGTGAAGTGTCTTGCTCAAGGACACAACAGCAGCAGCAGGGATCACCTTTCCAGTTATAAGATGGGAGACACAGTAAACCTAGTGTGAAATGTATCCTCAAAATGTCTGTTTTGATCGTTGTATTTGTGTGCGCAGGCGATGGTGTTTGGCCCCGGGCAGACGGAGAACACGACTCGACAAAGTGACACGTGGATCTGGCAGCTTGTACGTGAATAAATACACGCGTTTGAAATATTTCCTAAAGGTCGTTAAACTTAGTGAGATAAATGAACTTTGTGTTTCAGGAGGGAGAGTCGACTATTATGATGAGCGAGAGCCAGTTCAGGCTAAAGACTGGGGACAGTTTGTTGATCCCTGAACATACCCCGTGAGTATACATTTAAAGCGGCACTGCGTAACTTTTCAAATGGAGCGTCTGCCACCTGCTTGTCTCCATGTTAGTGGTTTGCCAGGAATGTCCCACAGTATGGAATTAAACCTTTGCATTATGCCTTTATGCAATTACAGATGTTTGTGATGATAAAAATGCCTTGAAAAACATGCCTTTATTATTGTGAGTGAACTCGCCCCTCCACAGACCTAACCTGTAACATACTGTGACATACTGCGTTTGAGTCTGCTATAGTTATAATCTATGACCCGCAGATTCAAATTTTGACATTTTAAATTACAACATTCATCTAAAATGACTTCATAAAAGAAAGTAGAGCAAAATAAGTACAGGGCAGTGGGCGTGTATGGGGGGTAGGTGAAAACGGGCATTTTCAAAGTCAATTTTGCACAATATGTCCCCCTTAGAAGTCACTGACACCATACTGTCTGTGTGCGTTTGCAGGTACCAGTGGCAGCGAGACGAAGGCACTGTGGCTCTGTTTGTGGCTCAAAACCCCGAACGCAAAAGACCATGAACTCTGCCGTCACCAAATATTTCAAAACATTTCAGATCTCTAAAAACATTAAAGAGAAAGGTCTAAACCTGTCACAACTCGACCACAAATATATAAAATATATATAACGCTGTAATGTTTTGTGAAAAAACAGTGCCTATGCCAGGTCTTCATGTTTTTCTAATTCTGACTTGATTTAGTGGGATAGTCCCTCTGCTTAAGTTTTCCATCATTTAAGTGGCAATTTGTGGAAAAAGTGGATAAGAAAAGTACAAAAATATCCTACAAGAAGTCGATTTCACCTATGTCGTCAACACAAAAAATGCCCTTGAAAATGTAGAGACAATTTACACACAAGGAAGTATAAACCTTCAATTAACAAAATAAAGGCGTTGTAATTTGTTTTTTATTAGTCTGATTTTGGCACTTGTTAAGTCTTTGGCTCTTTTTGGTTGTTAGATAAGAGTTTTCATGTCATACAACTGAACGATTTCAGAAAATGAATAATAAAATGTAAAACTTTGATAACAATAAAATATTACATAGCACATTTTTTGTTTGCAAGTCCTTCAAGCTGATGCCAAAAATAATACTGACTCATGTTAACCTGTCCTGTTGGAGTTGAATTTTTGATGAGATCTCAGAGGTGCATTGATAAAAAAGAAAAAAAAAAGATGTTTCTGTTCTGTCAGATTCACAAAAAGTACATTTGTTTTGTCCAATATTAAATCTCTCAATAAGCAGTTCCCCAAATGGATAATTCTCATTCAAAATCTTGAAATGTCTCTCCTTTGTTTTTGGACTAATATGGAATTTTAAATATTCTGTTCTATTTTTATTTTTTTTTAATCTCACAAATTGAACATTTTTGAATTTCTGTAGTTAGTTATTTATTTCAAAGCTGCACATACTGTATAATTCATATAACAACATAACAGTACAGACACAGATACAAACATGCATGGTTTGAAGCAAAGTTGTGTTTTAGTTTTAGTTTTTCCTTGAGCGATGCAGAAAAGAGGGAGCCACCGTCTGTGTGAATGTTCGTGTATGTTGGTACACTTTCCAGTTCCCTCCCACACTTCACAGAACAACACTTTCATTAGACAAGTGTGTTATACATGACAAGACAAGACAGACAAAACAAACCTTCGCACACTCTGCCAGGCACAACACTGGCCCAACACTCTAACCCTACACCGGCCTCCCCCTGACGTACCTGTGTCTCATCCGGGTATTTCCTCATTGTTTTTCTTTTACAGAGCGTTTTAAACTGGACCAGGATACTACACACGTTTACTTCTTCTGATAATCCTTCCACTGATTAAAGGTTGTATAGAGGATTTTCCAAGGAAGGAGAAATGCAGCGTTTGTCCTTTTTTCAAATGTTCCTCATGCGTGACACCACCTCCTCCTCCACAGCTCCCTAAGTAGAAACGCTTCCTCCCGCCTCCTCCTTAGGCTGGAAATCATGTTTGTTTACAGCCGGTGTGTGTTCAGAATAGCTGAACGAATTGGTGTTGAAGTTTCCTGTCCAGAAGTCATTTAGCGACCAACGCTTTTTTAATCCCTCTAATTCACCTTTCAGCCAAAGCACCCTTCCTAGATTACATAAATTAAGGATGCACTACATTCTTTTTCTGGTGAGGCTCTGCCGCCTGCTTGTCTCCATGGAGATGTTATTGCGTTGAATGTTCCAGAGTACAGAAATAAACATGTATTCTTTCTGAGAGCAGGGTTGCCTCTCCAGTCTCCACAGATCTGACCTGCTACTGTCCCTGATGACCTCCAATACTTGTCTCCAATGAAGTTTAATGCCGTACCATATCATGCCAAATAAGACATAATTATATAAACGTACATGTACAAGTCAAAATAAAATAGAAAATAAGTAATAAAAAATCTCAGCTATATACAAAAGGTCGTAAGAAAAACAGTGCAAAAATAATATGATGATTGACATAGGGTTATCTGTTACATAGTAACAACTCACCCAACAACTCACCCTAATAGTGAGTTGTTGCACAGCTGTAGGGAGTATTATCTGTTACATAAGGGTGAGTTGTTGTACAGTTGTAGGGAGTATTATCTGTTACATAAAGGTGAGTTGTTGTACAGTTGTAGGGAGTATTATAGTATGAATGTAGTCCTGTATCTCTCACTGTTTGAGCAGAGCTGTAGGAGCCTGTTGGAGAATGAGCTCCTCTGTCCCTCTATAGTCTGGTGCAGTGGGTTGTAGGGAGTATTATCTCCTCTGTCCCTCTATAGTCTGGTGCAGTGGGTTGTAGGGAGTATTATCTCTTCTGTCCCTCTATAGTCTGGTGCAGTGGGTTGTAGGGAGTATTATCTCCTCTGTCCCTCTATAGTCTGGTGCAGTGGGTTGTAGGGAGTATTATCTCCTCTGTCCCTCTATAGTCTGGAGCAGTGGGTGAGCAGGAGTGTCCATGATGGAGAGCAGTTTGTCCAGTGTCCGCCAATGTCTCCACAGCCGATCACGTGACCAGCTTTACTGGTCACTTTGTCAATCCACCCGATTTGTTGTAACACAAGTTTCAGTGTGACTGGCTGTACAAGTTTCAACATGACTTCAACCAGAGCCGATTTGTCACGGAAAGGTGATGTCCCAAGTTTTTGCCATTCATTTGCCTTTTCCTGCAGACGTCTGGACTCGCACGTGCAGTGGAGCAAAATGATAAGAGCAAATCGCCATAAACAAACAGAAAAACAAAATAAATGTACAAAAATACTAAAACTTTCTCTTTAAAGTTGAAATAAATTGAAAAAATAATTATCTGCAGATTTTAGTGCTCAAAATATAGAATGCACTTGTGTCTGTCTTTGGGTACACATAACATTAAATCAAGATGCAAAGAAAGAGAAAGCGTTTGATAAGATATTGATAACAAAAATTAAGATCGCTTCAGTGCTTTAAAATCCAAACAACTTCAGGTTTTAGAGACATGATTAAAAGATGTCTCAAAAAATCCTTCTGATAAATATTGCTTTGTCTTTTGCATATCCTGTTGACATTCAGACCATTTTTCTTTACAGTAAAATGTATTAGAATGTAAAAATGCATTTAACCTTCAGATAAATAATGCCCAAAAATCTGTAGACAGCAATATATACACAATCCATGAAAAGGAAATATTTTTTCAGGAAGGTCTCGGAGTCTTTCCTCTGGAAGCTAGCTCCTTTGTAAGATGCTTAGTTAGCCCCTTCCACGGTCTTCATGAATACAGGCAAAACAAATATTTTCATTTCACACTGCACATGCTGCACTTCTTAGTTGGTTAAAATCCCCTGATATGCTAAAGAAAATGAACATTTTCAAAAAGTGTTCAGTGTGTGAGCCAGGCAGCCACTGCCTGAGGCTCTGTTACTCAAGTTACATTTAATCTGATATTTATTTTAACACAATCTGACCAGAAAGAGCTGACTTGGTTGGAACGGGAAAGGCGAGCTGATTTGTGCTGTTAAACAAGTTCCTCTCAAATCACAAGCTAGCTACCACTTTCACCTTTTTGTTGAAAGTCAAACTCCTAAACAGGACCATGAACATTAATCACTAACTCCTAAAAATGTGCTCTTTAAATCCATTTAGAATTTTTCTTGAGTTTTCAGATGATCTTTTTGTCTTTTGACTTTTTTTTGTCAGTGTTTGCTAATGTGTGCAATGTGTCACCATGGTAACTGATAAACATTCCACCAATAGAGATATATGTTGAACATCCCTAGTGTGATGCCACTGCAAAGTATCAAAACAGCAAAGCAGTGGTAAATAAGACTGGCACTGAACGCTGATCTTGATTTGAGATCAGATCAAGATATTATTGTGAACTTCAGTACAAAACTGTGTTTGTCAACTCTGTACACATTTCATCAAAGGATATTTCAAGGTCCTATATTACGCATAATTGACTCTTGTGAGCTTTAAGTCATGTTAAAATGATGTTACCTCCTCAAAAACAGACCCGGAGTTGTGTTTTGTTTCATTCACACATGTTTGAGTAACACTTTATTATTCGTCTGTCTACATTTCCAAAGCTCAAAATGCTCTGTTCCTTCTTGTGATGTCATGAAGAGATAGTTTTCAGCTAACCTTTACCTTTAATTCAGTAGAGATTGGCAATTCCAGGGGTAAAATTATCCAAATGATTCTAGTGAAGGTGTTGTGTGTAGAATCCCTCAGTCGTCCAGGTAGAATCCATAGCAAAAGGAGAAATTTAATTTGTCAACTTTATTTGGTCGAATACGTTTTGCAGCTCATCCAAGCTGCTTCTTCAGTTCTGGTCAGATGCTGGTGGACACTGCTTTATATCTGCCTGAAGGGAGGAGCTAATTACAATGAAAATTACTCTGAGACAACACATATTTATTTACAGTTTCTGTTAGTCAGGTGGGTCTATTCAATATGGAGTGGGAGTGGGGGAGTTGTTTCTTGACAAAAATAGCTTAACTCTATTTTTTGTCAAGAAAGAGAATCCTTCCTTGAACAGAAATGGGGGTCTCAGACATCATTTGTCTCCATCTATAACTCTATCCTCAAACCTAAATCAAAACAAACTGGGAAAACAATGGGACTAGCCAGGTCAGGTCCAGAGGTGTGAAAACACCCATCATGGCCCTGAATGGATATGCTAACTACACCCCCACTCCCACTCCATATTGAATAGACTCACCTGACTAACAGAAACTGTAAACAACTCCATATGTGTTGTCTCAGAGTAATTGTCATTGTAATTAAGCTCCTCCCTTCAGGCAGATATAAAGCAGTGTCCACCAGCGTCTGACCAGAACTGAGGAAGCAGCTTGGATGAGCTGCGAAACATATTCGACCAAATAAACTCTGTCCAGTTGACAAATTAAATTTCTCCTTTTGCTAGTGAAGGTGTTGTCAAGGCGGAGCACCGCGCTCCGGAGAAACCCAAAATCACCCACTGCCACAGATTTACAGTGATTTAAAGAGACAACACAGATCAGACATGTGAGTTTTTACTTGCAGCAAGGGAGGACTCTGAGACAAGCAACAGCCGCTGTTCTTGTCTTACCAGAGTCTCCTTGAACCCCAACTTGCTTCAGCTTTTATTTCACACAGTTGCAGTTATGATTTAGCAGACACAGTATTTTTCCACTCAAAGACAACTTCCCGTCACAGCACAGTACACTTTGATAACATATATTTACAATTCTATAACAGGTGTATGGAGTTTAAAAACTCAGTGGAGCACTTCCTTTATTATCACATGATTCCACACAAGGTGGAACACAGTGTTTTCTGTTTGAGAGAAGAATACACAGTGTTTGTGTGTTAAACATGTGTGAATGAAACAAAACACAACTCCTTGTGTGTTTGTGATGAGGAAAAAACATTAGAACCACAGACTGTATAAAGAAGTAGACTAAGTGAGTGTGACGTCACCCATAGCGTTCGGCTCCACTCAAATGAAGCTTGTGACGTTAACGGTTACAGGAGCGAATTTGGAGCCAGGCTCTATATTATGAATAGTTGGTTTGATGGACAAAATAGCGAAAAAACCCACCAGGATCATGTACACTGCACTGTTGTTCTGATGCTCTGTATATACTTGACTATTTTTATTTTTATTATATATCTTAATCTTTTTGCGTGCTCTTACTTTATTCAAATAGTGTTACTTTATTATTATTATTATTATTATTATTATTATCCTTTCTAACTGTGATATCTCTACTTGTATTATTATTATTATTATTATTATTATTAGTATTATTATTATTCAGTGTTCTATGTTGCACCTTATCACCAAAGCAAGTTCCTAGTCTGTGAACTGTGTTCACTGACAATGGCAATAAAAGCTTTTCTGATTCTGATTCTCTGATCTGATGTAGAGCGGGTTAATACGAACATTTTAAGACCAAAATGACGAGGCTCCATGAAGCAGTTATACTGATGTGCCAATGGTAAATCTAGTATTTTGATATTTTGGTAGGCCTGCAAGATTTTGGGATAAAAAAAATCTAATTGCAATCTAATTTGGTTGTTTAAAATATAGAATTCAGTTCAGAGGAGTGTTAAACTATGAACTGACAAACTAGTACAAGAATCCCTTGTATTTCAGAACATATTTGTAGAGGTCTAAATTACAGGGCATGGCATGGCATGGCAGCAAATGTGGCAGACAATCTTCTAGAAGAAACATCTTGAGGTAATGGTCCATTTCTTCACCAACCGAAACACCAGAGTGGAGTAAGAATGAGACCTTTCCTGTTGTGTTCACCTGGCGCCCCCTGGAGGCTGCTGTTATGCTGTAGGACACAGAGGAGGGACACTTTTGACTCTTCCTCTCCTCAAACTGCCCTGACACAGGATCTGCTGACCCTCCCTGACCAGTCCTCCTGTTAAACTGCACCGAGACCTTTGACTGAGACACAAAGGCCACTGAGACGCACAGTGGAAATGTTGCTGCAGCAAAACTTGAATTTCCCTCAGGATTACGACCCTACGGAGACACAGGGAGGGCATCTGACACACAGGGACATTTCAGAGCATGTTTGTACAGATCTAAATTACAGAGACAACAGGCTTATCTAAGCTATAAAAACAGTGTATTTTGTTTTGCAGACGACATTCTTGCAGCCTTAGTGATGTGGTGATAGAGCGTTTGATTCAGCGGCAACAGATTGTACAAACTTTATTTAGAAACACACATCATTCTTTAGATTTATTTTGAACAACAGGGTTCACAGATGGTAGGCCAGGACACCATTAAAAGTATACATTTTATTGTTATAGTTTTAAAACCTTAATGCAAATTCAAATACATAAAACAGAAAAATTAAAATAGTAATAATACAGAAATGTGATATTGTCCTAAAACTATTGTCAATGTTCTAATCTAGTCACTTGTTGCATTTGAATGATGTATTATTCTGCTTGTGATAAATATAGAAGCTCCTTAGCATTTTTACACAATTAATCTAAATGAAAATACAAAAAGTAAATAAATATACTGCATAATCCATGTGCAAATATTTAAAGGGCCCATATTGCACAATTTTCTGTTATAATGCTGTTTCTGGAATTGTGTTTTGTTTCATTCACACATGTTTAACACACAAACCCTGCAGATTTAGGAGAGTTCTGCTTTGAAACAGAAAACTCTCTGTTCCACCTTGTGATGTCATGTGGTGATGCAGGCGTGCTCCACTGGGTTTTTAAACTCCATACACTTCCACTAGAATCATTCTCTACTGAACTAAAGGTAAAAGGTATAGCTGATAACTTGTAAACTATCACTTAATGACATCACAAGGTGGAAAAGAACATTTTGAGCTTTGGACATGTAGACAGACTAATAATAAAGGATTGTTTAAATATGTGTGAATGAAACAAAACACATCCAGGTATGTTTTTGATGAGGTAATCACATTCTAACATGACTAAAAGCTCACAGAGTCAATTTTGTGAAATACAGGACCTTTAATCAGTTCAAATAAAAATAAAAAACATAAATAATTACATTGCATAACCCATGTGCCAGTGTTTAAATACTGACATTTTTGGTAGTTAGCTTTAATGCTACCATGGTAAACTGGCACGTATAGCCATATTTGGAAGAACAGTATAGGGCTGCCTAGCGCCAGAAAAAAAAAAAAGTTGCAAACCAAATTTAAATGGAACAATATGACACATTTAAATAAATATCACATTAAGTTAGTAATAATGCCATATAGAAAATAAAAAAAAGTTCCAGAGTCCTAGATAATTTGTTTCATCCGATTTTTAATTTTAAATGCCATTGAATTTCTCACTTTGAATTTTTAACTCTGAAAAAAAACATGTTTGAATTGTTATTTTGAATGTTAATGACATTTTAGTGTACATTTTCAAAGTGTTTAAAATTCAATATAAAAAACACCTTTTAAATATTCAGCGCAAATATTTTCAAGCACTCCAATTCAACATGAAGGAATATTTAAAAGGTGACATTTTTTATTTTGAATCTGAAACATATTGAAAAGGTATATTTAAAATTTCAGCAACTAAAATTCAGAATAAAAATAATTCAAACATCTTTTTTCAGAGTTAAAAAATTCAAAGTGAGAAATTCAGCGGTATCTAAAATTCAAAATCTGATGGAACAAATGATCTTCCATACAAATTTGCAGTCAGTCATTGCAACTGAATTCTTAATGTATTCTTGATAACGAACGTCTCTGCTATAAAAGCCCCTAGGAACCAAAACGGTGCGTACTCCAGTGTGATCAGTCCTTGAAAATTATACTTAAAACTCGAATAATCCCACGGACACGCCCCCAGCAGTGATAGCCCCGCCCCCCAGACAAACTCCCACATGTAAATAAGCAGAGTGTACACAGCCAGCCGAAATGGGAGGGGCAGGTTTCTGTTCAAAAGTAGCCGTTGCAGTGTCTCGATGGCGTACAGAGCGGTGGAGTACATTGGGAGGGCCCAGAGACTGCTGTGCCCCTGAAAACGAACGTCTCCAATGAAGAAAAAGTCCCAGATGGAGGTGAAGAGGAGCTCGCAGAGGAGGCCGTGGAGGGAGTAGAGGTAGAGACGAGAGAGGGGGGAGAGAGGGAGAGAGGAAGAAGAGGAGGAGGAGGGAAGAGAGAGAGAAGGAGGAGAGAGCGGAGGTGGAGGAGGAGAGTCGAGACCATTGGGCTGGGGTTGAACTGGACTCTCAATGGAGGTCGCTGTAAAAGACAAAAATAAATAAGTTAAAGTGGCAGTAAACACCTCAACTACGCTGACGACCACATTTGAAATCGAGTTAAACTGGGCAGTACATGGAGGACTAAAGGGCAGAGTGAGGGGGGAGGCGGAGGGGCGGGGTCTAGAGGTATAAGGAACAGTGTGATTGGTCTAACAGGTAGCCACACTTCAAACTCCGCCCTTGCTGCAGAAACACCTGGCTGTAATCAATGCAGTCCTGGGCGATGTCACGTAGTACTTGAAATTGCAGGGGCCACTAAAGGCAGCACACATGCAGGTTTTGAACACAAAGATGCAAATTTACCTACTTACTTTGTACTAAAATGACCAAAAAAAGAACTAAGTAGACCATACTATTAGTGTTTAGTTCCACATTATGCTTTTTCAGGTATTTTGTATTAAACTATAGCATACAGAGACCAGTATTTTACCTTTTGTTCATTGTAAAACACAATATTGATCTCAAAAGGCTTAATAATAGAAACTGGTCAGATGACTTCCTGTTAAAAAGTACAGAAGTGACCTCTCATAAAGTGGCGTTTCACTGTAACAAGCAGCAGATTCTCATTTACACGTTCTTCCTGCTGCAGAATACCTATGCCTAAAATGCAGCATTTAGCCTGTTTTGCATGGTATATGTTTATTGTAGGTACAGAACAAACAACATTCCTATAATTTAATATGCAAATGATGCCATATCCATATGTCATTTAGCTCATTTGCCTACCTGGTCCCCACAATAAAAAACAAAACACACAATGCAACACAAATATACAGTACACCACAGAGGAATGAAGCAATCACATGTTTTAGGGAAAAATCTGCACTCCACAAAGACCCCACAAAGTCCAAGAACTGCCCCTGGGACCTTCTCGCTTTGAGGGGAGTTTGTTAACCACTCTGCCACACGTGAATGGGCGGTGGTAGACGGGTTAGTCGTCCTTGAGGGGGCAGTGTTTTCAGTCTTAAGGTGGATTTAAGGTGGATTAGTTCGTTAAGATCTGATTAGCAGGTTAAAGGCTCAGAGCTCAGCAGCTTCTGAACCCAGTACAGTTATGTTTGACTAAGATCACAGTAACGGCAGACAGTGTAGTACTCAAAAGTATAAGGCAAGTATGAGTATTGTTATTGTGTTGTTATTATATTGTGTTCATCTTTTTCACTGTATTCATCTTGTACTAGTATGATTTTCACTATAGTAAAGGTAGTTGTAGTATTAGCAGTACTTTTGTGACTACTTTTTGAGATGCGATGGAGATTCAAAAAGGATTGGTCTTTTTTTTTTGAGGTTGAGAAAGTAGTTTGTTCAATGATTACTTTTTCAATGAACAAAATGTAAAATATTGATCTATGTTTAATACTAAATAAAAAGCATAATTTAAAAAGTTGTCAATGAACAAATTACTTTCTCAATTGAGACACTAGCACTCTCGAAAAAAGGACCAATTTCTCCACTGCATCTCAAAAAATAGTCACAAATATACTGCTAATACTACAACCACCTTTACTATAGTGCAAATCATACTACTAGTAAGTTTTTACGAGAATAAAATGACTACTAATATTATCTATATCCGAACAAATTTGAAAAATACAAAAACAGGGTACAAATGCTTCTCCTCTTTATAACACCTTTCATCTCCTTTAATATTTTGCCTGTTTTATTTAGACTCAGTAGGAAGAGAAGTCACAGATTTACTACTAATACTACTGCTACTTTTACTACGATAAAAACACTACTATACAAATTGGAAAAAAGTAAAAAAAAACAACAACAAAAAGTTATAATTATGAAAAATCTACTTATAAAAAAAAAAAAAAAAGTGTAATTATAAAAACTCTTGCTACTTCTCGACTGCTCAACTACTACAAAAAGTACCATGACTGATAGCTCCCCTGTCTCTCACCTGGTTTCTCTCTCTGGATCTTCCTCCCTCTCAGCTCCATCCTGCTCTGGTCCTGGTCTAATCCTACTTCAGGCTTTAGCTCCTCGGGCTAAACATTAAGCCAATGATAGCTCACTCGCATACGGAAGTAACTCTTCTGCTAAAACTACGGCAGAGAATATGACACACTGTATTGATTTATGGAGGTTTAAAATGAATGCCCTTTTGTGAATGAGGAGAGAGTAAATAGAAGATGGGTTTGGGTTAAACGCTGGGGTTAACTTTGGGGTTATCAGGAGCACACAGTGAGGGAGTGTGCGCGGCCCCAAAAACATGTTATTGATAAAACTACAGCACTGGGTTTGAAAATGAACCAAAAGAAAACAAAAACACCGGGTCTCATCGATTAAACCTCATGTGGTTCTTACTAAAAGTGTACGTAAAACACACATTTGCACAGACTTCCTCATACTCACTCCCCTCGTGTCTCTGAGCACAGACCTTCTGACTCTGAACACCTTCCCGCCCAAAGTTCAGCGGTTTTAGACCAGTTTTGGACCGTTTTCATGTAAAGTTGTCTTTTTGTAAACCTGTAAAGTCATGTATGTAACATTTTTGTACATCCTGGTTCCATGAATGACAAGGGCTTCACAGCAAGAAGGTTCCAGGTTCGATTCCCGGGTCAGCTGGGTCTTTCTGTGTAGAGTTTGCATATTCTCTCTAGCTCAAGGTCTGGAGATGAGTCCCGAGCACTGTGTTGTGGTGCTCACAGTGTCATTGAAGGATAGGGTCAAATGCAGAGGACACATTTCCCCACGTGGACAGAAAAGTGCGCCTTAATCTTACAAATGAGACCCCTGAACATTGAGTCTCTTCATACTGGGACCATAGGGCTAAACCAGAGTAATGTTGGTTTCTGAAAGTCGAAGTCTCAAATAGTTCTAAACCAAAACCTGCTTGTCTCCACAGACAGGTTATCGCTCAGCCTGAAATGTTACAAAGTATGGCATTAACCCAAGCCATTGTACCATTTACCACTGTTTTATTGCAAATGAAAAACATCCACCCTTCTATATATATATATTATACTATGAGTAGGGCTATACCTCTCCATAGATCTGGCATAAACCTTGGCCTGTTGGCATCACTTGCTTGTCGCCATGGAGAATCAGGTTTAATGCCAGACTGTGGAACATTCCAGGTAAGGTACATGCAGGGACAGACAAGCAGGTAGCACGCCCTCCACCTGAAATGTTGCACCGTTAATACCCAGGAAATATTATCCATCCATCATTTTGAGCTCATTTCTCTTTCATAGCTAACATAGGGTGTAATGAGTGTTCTAAATTAGAACCAGGTTGCCAAACCAGGACAAGTGACCACACCCACAAATCTGTTACGCAATGATTTTATTTCTCTTTTGATAGCGTGCTTTTATGAGCCGAATATTTACGATCACTATCACTAGTTCCTCGTGCGGGTGGAAATAAGGCCCCTGCTCTCTACACCAGGGGCCATAAAACACACGGTACTGTCAGTGTGGAAGACGACAGCCTTATCAATGAGTTTATTCTGGTCTGAGAGAGAAATAAAGAGAGGGAGGAGGAGTGAGGGACAGAGAAAAGTAGAAAGAAAGGAAAGGAGAAGGGGGAAGGGGGTGGAGAGAGCAAGGAAGGGAGGGGAGGAGAAAAGGGACGAGGAGAGGAAGAAAAAGAGAAGCAGAGAAAGAGACAAATGGGGCAGGAAGAGGGGAGAAGGAGGGAGAAAAGGGGGGAGAGAGAAGGGGATGAGGATGTGTTACAGTTAATGTGGAAGAGGAGCTCCTTGTTCAATGGGTTTGTCGTGCTCTGAGAGAGGGAGAGAGAAAAGAGAGAAGAAGAAAGAGGGAGAGAGGGTGGGGAGAGAGGGATAAAGTAGAGGAAGAGAGAAAGGGGAGAGAGAGGGACAGAGAAAGAGAGAGAGAAAATGTGTATTACAGTTCATGTGGAAGAGAAGCTCCTTGTTCAATGAGTTTGTTCTGGTCTGATCGAGAGAGAGAAAAGCGAGAGGAAGAGAGAAGGAGAGAGGGAAGGGGAGAGAGGGATAAAGTAAAGGGAGAGACAGTGAGAGAGAAAGGGGGAGAGAAGGATGGAGAAAGAGAGAGTGTGTGTGAGAGAGAGAGTGTGTGTATTTTAGTTAATGTGGAAGAGAAGCATCTTGGTCAATGAGTTTGTTCTGATAACACAGTCAAATGAAGCACAGACTTTCAGATCAGAGTCCACAGATAATTAAACAAAACGGAATGAAAGAAAAGGGAGAAAAGGAGGGAGGGAGGGAGGGAGAGAAAAGAAGAACAGGCAAAGGGTGATGAGGTGGAGAGTGAAAAAAGAGGAAAATAAGAGAGCGAGGGGAGAAAGAGGGAGGAGAAAGAGGAGGGAGAGAGAAAGAGAGAAGAGGGAGAAAGAGAGAGAGTGAGAGAGAAAGTGAGATGGAGAGATTTGATTTTTAACTGACCTTTATTGTGTCCGTCAAAAACATTTTACACTGAATTCCATCTACACCTTGTGCTATTCACATAAAAGTTATTGACATTACATATACATACTATTTACACTATTTACAGTATTTACAAAAAGAGAGGTCCAAAACAGAGTTGCCCCTCCTTCACAGAGGCTACCATCCCCCTAAAGCCCCAGCGCTCCTCAAAGCCCTCCTCATCACTGTTCATGGAGTAGAGGCCAAACTCCAGCCTGAGTCTGGCCTGCACCATCCTGACAAACAGAACCTCACACTGATCCAGCTCTGAGCCTGCAGCCTCCTCCTCCTGCTCACATACACCGCCATCTTGGCCTGTCCCAACAGGAAGCTCAGCACCTGGCCCCTCCTCCTGCTCTGCACAGAGTATCTGAGCCCACAGACAAAAACCTGTACATTAAACATCTGCCCCACACTCCTGAACACTGCCCCCAGCAGGTGGAACAGCTGTGTCAGACGCACACACTCCCATAAGCAGTGGAACACAGTCTCTCTGTACAGGAAGCCCCAGCCTGGGCTGAGGGCGGGGCCCAGGCCCAGGCGAGCTCTCCACACAGTGTCCGGGCGAGCACATAGTCTGTGATAGTTCAAGGCCTGGACCATCAGTTTGTAAAAAGTCTTTCCAGAGACTGCTTCCAGGGATGCAGACACAGGACAGGACAGCAGGGGGCCTGAGGAGTCCACGAGGTCAGGATGATGCCGGGGAAGGGGTCAGTAGAGTCTGGAGACAGTGAGCCAGAGCTGAACCCTCTGAGCAGAGTCCACTCCTGTTCTGTCAGCTGCTGCCTCCAGTGACACAGGAGCCGCTCCAGGTTGTGAACAGACCTCAGGCCCAGGTGAGCAGCCAGAGTCTCTGTGTTGTCCATGTCAGGTCCAGTCCTCTCCAGCACCTGTTCCAGAGTGAGGACCCCCCCAGAGCTGAGATGGTCACACAGCGCAGGTTGCACCCAGCCAGGATAGTCCAGGGGCTCCTTTAAGAGCCAGTAGAGTGAGCTATTCTCCTGTCGCTGCTTCCTCAGCACGCTCCACACAGCGGGCCACAATAGAAAAGAGGGAGGGAGTCTGGTCGGTGGTTAGAGAGGAACAAAGAGAGGCCCAGGCCCCATGCCCTCTGCTCTGAGATGGAGAGAGAGAGACAGAGTAAGAGACAGAGACAGAGTGAGAGGAGGGAGAGAGTTAAACAAACAGAGTGAACAAAGAGGCAGTAATGGGTCATATACATCTTTAGTTACACAATATAGTGATTAAAAATGAATTGTGATCTCATTGTCATTCATTCTACTATTCTGGTAAAAATGGAGAGATCATGATTCACTCGCTTTCCGTGTAATGCAGCGCAATGCTCTGACGAAGACTTTACCACCCACTCCTCCAATTGGTCAGCCCCAGCTCTGATGATGATGGATTTATCATTTACTTTACTTAGAATTTTTTTTTTTTTTTTTTTTTAAAGAAACTGCACTTGTTGAAATAATTTTGGACCGCATACTGGTCCTTACTCTCCCAAGCAAGCACACCTCCACAGTAGCTTTTGTCCGTGCAGATGCAACACTGAAGATGCCTCATGTACCCTGACCACATCCTGACCTGCTCAGTGAAGCGCTGGATTGAAAGCTACTACTGGATCTTTTGCTGCTGAGATTGCAGGAACAAATCTCAGATGTGATCTTGTGCCCTGGTCCTCCGCCCTGCGCACAGTCTTCTTAACTGAACTGACAGTTCCATGGAGGAATTCAGTGGAGAAAACCTATGAACGGAAGAGCATAAAATACTCTGAAAGAGGGTAATCACCTGATGACCCCAATGAAGCCAGTGACCCACTTCACAGGGATTTGATCACCTCAGGAACCATATAGTTCTTTTTTCAAAATTGAGTAGTAGGCCTTGTTTTCCCAAATAACATTTTACTCTTACTTGAGTAATTTCATGGACCATGTCTTTGTACTTCTACTTGAGTAATATTATTTAGAAGTTACATTACTCCATTACTCCTACTTGAGTACAATTTTTGTTCATTTTATTCTACCATCCTCTGAGATTTAACTAATAACGATGAATGTTCAGAGGAAACAGATAACATTAGTTCAGGGCAATGAGACTTTACCTGAATTGTGTTCAAATTGAAATCATGATCTGGCTCCAAGTTCATTGTGGTATTTTTACCACATTGCCCATTCTTATTTTAATGTTACAATGTTATTAACCTTTGGACCCCTGGGGTTCTGAAGCTAACTGAAAGCACTGCTCTGTTACTTAACACAACCTGACCAGAATTAGCTGACATGGTTGTAACTAGATCAGACAGAAAGACAGATAAACAAACAGACAATCAGACAGACAGGCAAACAGAAAGACAGACAGATCGACAGAAAGACAGACAGATAGACAGACAGACAATCAGACAGACAGGCAAACAGAAAGACAGACAGATCGACAGAAAGACAGACAGATAGACAGAAAGACAGACAGATAGACAGACAGACCAATCAGACAGACAGACAGACAGACAGACAAACAAACAAACAAATAAACAGACAAACAGTTTATTAATCCCAAGGGAAGTTCCAGTTTTGCTGCTGCAAACTGTTGCAGTTGATGTCGCTGCAACATTTCCACATCAGCTGAGCTCTCGCACATAAAACAACACAAGGTCAACAGTTTTTCAGTCAGTCACTTTCACCTACTTGTTGAAAATCAAACTCCTAAACAGGACCACGAGCTCGTACTTATCACAGGCTCCTGAAAATGTGTTTAAATCCATTTTGTATTTTTTCTTTCAGACCATCTTAAAACTTGCTCTGCTCTCCTCTTCCATATCTCCTCATCTCACAACAAACCTATCAGCAGGCCTGCTCTCCTCTCCATATCTCTCCATCCGTCACCTCTGCCCTCTCTTTCAGCTGGTTGGAGAAACAGAATGACTCTTCTGTAGTGTTTGTCAGAGCTGCTCAATGGTGCAACCAATCCAACTCCAATCTCACATAGTTCTACAATCTCAGCATCTCTGTCTCCTCTTCAGTTTCCCTAAGAAAGAGGGAGAGGAGGAGAAGGAGGAGAGAGAGAGAGAGAGGAGATGGACAGAGGAGAGAGACCAAGGAGGGGAGAGGGTGTAGAGACAGGGGAAGGGAGAGAGAAAGAGAGGGGATGGAGAGAGAGGGGGAAAAGAAGGGAGGTAGAGAGAGGAAAAGGAGGAGAAGATGGAGATAGAGGAATAGGAGATAGAGAGGGGAGAGAGATCAAGAAGGGAGGAGAGAACGAGGAGGAGGAGGGAGGAGAGGAGAGAAAGGGGTAGGCGAGAGAGGTGAGGAGAGAGCGGGAGAGAGAAGGAGAGGGGAGGAAGAGGACAGAGCGAGAGTGAAAAAGAGGAACTGGCAAGAGGAGGGGGAAGGGAAAGGAAGTAGAAAGAGAGGAAAAGGAGGAGGAGATGGAGAGAGACGGGAGAGGAGGGAGGTGGAGTGGAAAAGAGGAAGCGAAAGGGAAGGGAGGTGAAAAGAGAAGAACTGGAGAGAGAAGGAAAGAGAGAGAGAGGAGGAGTGTGGGAGAGAGAAAGAGAGAGAGGAGGGAGATGGAGGAAGAAGGGAGAGAGAAGAAAGGGAGAGATGGGAAGAGAAGAAAGAGAGGGAGAGGGACAGTGAGAGAGAGAGAAGAGGAGTGGGAGAGATTGCTGTAAGCATGGTTATGTAAGTAAGGTGTATAGTATATAGTATAAAATGCAAAAAAAGAGATAGAAACGAAAGAAAAATAAAAAATTTAATTCTGTCAAGTGGACAAAGTGTCAGAATGGCCAACAGAGGGATGAAACAGATAAAGGAGTTGTGTTTTGTTTCATTCACACACAAATTTAACACACACATTCTGCATATTTAGGCTGTCAAACTGAAAACGCTCCATTCCACCCTATGGTAATACAGGAAGTGCTCCACTGTGTTTTTAAACTCCACACACCTTCACTAGAATCATTTGGATAATTTCTGCCATTGAATTTCCAATCTCCACTAAATAAAAAGGTAAAAGGAGCTGTTCACTTGAAAACTACAGCTTCATGACATCACAAGGTGGAACAGAGTGTTTTGAGCTCTGGAGCTCACTTTTTGTAATATAGGACCTTTTAATAAAAATTCAAGCATTGCCCCTTTGTACAAGATAAATGTTGTTGACTATTGTACTTTTCTCTTCTTTAGAAAATATGACTAACAAATATTACTGACAGTATCCAGTAGAAACAAGCCCTCGTTTTATCTGTGCAGATTTCACACATTGTTTGGATTTCTCTCTTCCAGAACTAATCTCCTGACCCCCGGTGAAATGGTTCTTGGTTCGATTCTATACAACACACACACACACACACACACACACACACACACACACACACACACACACACACACACACACAGACACACACACACACACACACACACACACACACACACCTCTATTACTGCGAGCTTTGATGAGCTTCATTTGACTGGAGCCAAACACTGTGGGTGATGTCGCACTCGCTTAGTCCACTTCTTTATAGTACGTGTTCAGATTTGAGTCGCTACAATCTGATGAATACCCACCCACCCACCCAGCACACACAAATCTGGACTAGACCAGAACTAAACCAGGATTAGAACAGGACCAAACCAAGAGTGTGTTCACATGTGCACATACATTATATCTAAAATGGGAATAAACCAGGACTAGACCAGGACTAGACCAGGACTACACCAACACTAGACTAGGACTAGACCAGGACTAGACCAGGACTAGACCAGGACTAGACCAACACTAGACTAGGACTAGACCAGCACTAGACCAGGACTAGACCAGGACTAGACCAACACTAGACTAGGACTAGACCAGCACTAGACTAGGACTAGACCAGGACTAGACAAGGACTAGACCAGCACTAGACTAGGACTAGACTTGAACTAGACCAGGACTAGACCAGCACTAGAGTAGGACTAGACCAGGACTAGACCAGCACTAGAGTAGGACTAGACCAGGACTAGACCAGCAACTAGATCAGCACACTTGGTTTAGTCCTGGTCTAGTCCAGGACCAGGACTAGACCAAGACTAGACTAGGACTGCACCAGCACTAGACCAGGACTTAACCAGGACTAGACCAGCACTAGACTAGGACTAGACCAGGACTATACCAGGACTAAACCAGGATTAGGATTTGACCAGGACTATACCAGGACTAACACTGGAGTAGACCAGGACTCGACCTGGACTAGGCCAGGACTCGACCAGCACTAGACCAGGACTCAAACTGGACTCGACCAGGACTAGACCAGGACAAGAGAGTCCTATTATAAATGTGGTTTGGTCCTGTTTTAGTCCTGGTTTAGTCCAGGTTTAATCCAGGTGTAGTCCAGGTTTAGTCCAGGTTTAGTTTCAGGTTAGTGTTTTTTCTTGTGGTAACTGTGTACGTGTGAAGGCAGCCTAGGACCAGACCAGAAAAAAACTCTGCATGCACAAACAAATTTAGGACAAAAAATTGCGTCTAAAAGGAATTTGTCAAGCGCTGAGGCCAGTACCAGGATTAAGGAAGAAATCGTGTTTGAACAAGCCGAGAGGGAAAACGGGGAACGACATCTGTATTTAAACCAGTTTCCTCATTCTTATAAATCTCATAAATAAAACAAAGTGGAGCCAGAGCGCAGAGCAGAGACAGGACAGACCAGACACAAGACACAAGAGGTGAGTCTGAATACAACTTTTGCTATTTAGATTTGAAAATATAGAAACATTTTTTTCCCTGTTGATTACATTGTACTTTGCCATGAACTATCCAAAAGTTAAATTCACAATTGCTGAACCTGATGTAAATTTAAATTTGCAATGACTCCCATCTGTATTCAATTTGATTAACCTTATTAAAAGTTATGATGTCATTTGAGACCCAGAAACATCTTTATTGACTAAAATTTCCCCCCAAAAATGAAATGTTACAGGATTTTAGGATTTTTGGAAATAGACTTTTTTTTATGTTTAACATTTGTAATGAACTAATTACATTTTTTGTGGAAAATTTTGATTGTAATTTCTAATATTGTGATTTGCACTGAAACAGATTCATCGAATAATTCTATTCAGTTTGGACTGTCAAATTGCTCTTTAATAAGTACAAACAATATATATATTTTTTGAATCAAGACTTGGTGAGCAGATTTCTATGGAAATGTTAGTTTTAAGTGACAATTTCTTTTTTACAGTTATAGTAATAAATGTATAGCTTTAAAAGTGCACTGCGCTAAATACTTGTTGCCATGAAGATGTTATTGCTTTGCCTGAAATGTTCCGTGGTGTGAAATGAAACATTTACACCTACAATTTACAGGTGTTTCTCTTGCTCAAAAACACAATAATTACTTCTGTGAATAAGGGCGCCTCTCCACAGATCTGACCTGTAATGTAGCGTAGTGCTGTAACCTGCTTGTCTTGCACTAGACTAGGACTAGACCAGGACTAGACCAGCACTAGACCAGGACTAGACCAGGACTAGACCAGGACTACACCAGGACTAGACCAAGACCAGACCAGCACTAGACCAGGACTAGACCAGGACTAGACAAGGACTAGACAAGGATTAGGATTTGACCAGGACTAGACCAGGGCTAGACCAGAACTAACAAAGGAATAATAGTAACCTTCTTGTCTCCCTCGTGACAAATATATTTAATGTGTACTGTGGAACATTCTAGACAAAGCAAAAGCATTTCCATGGAGACAAGCAGGTGGCAGACCCTCCACTAGAAATGTTACACAGTGCACTTTAAACGAACAAATGCTAATGCACAAAATAAGGCTAAAATATCTGTTTGAATAATTACTTTTCTCTAGTCATTTCATTTGCGACGCTTCTCCTCAGAATCAAGTGAATGTTTTTCCACTCACGTCCTGATGCGACCTGTGCAGCAGACAGACTGTTGTGTAACAAAATGATGCTGATGTGTTGCAAAGAATGGCTGTTGTTTATTTTGGATGCGCTCACTAGTCGGTGTTATACTATTGTATTTGATATATTAACAATTTAAATAGGCTGACATCAGAGTTTGTGCATGCAGTGGAAAAGTGGGCAGAGCTCTTGGCGCACAGCAGGAAGATCTTGGATTCGATTACCAGTCCGTGTGGAGACATTGTGGAGTTTGTGTGTTCTGCCTGTGTCTGTGTGGGTTTTGTATGCTCCCTTCATCAACCTAAACCATGCAAAATATAGGCTCCAGTTATGTGTAGAATCCCTCAGTTGTCCAGGTAGAATCCATAGCTAACTACTCCCCCACTCCCACTCCATATTGAATAGACTCACCTGACTAAAAGAAACTGTAAATAAATATGTGTTGTCTCAGAGTAATTTTCATTGTAATTAAGCTCCTCCCTTCAAGCAGATATAAAGCAGTGTCCACCAGCATCTGACCAGAACTGAGGAAGCAGCTTGGATGAGCTGCGAAACGTATTCGACCAAATAAACTCTGTCCAGTTGACAAATTAAATTTCTCCTTTTGCTATAGGCTCCAGTTAGGTAATCCCAACCAAGCCTAGCTCAAGATCTGTTGCTGGGTCACTGGGGCTGAACTGTTGCTCCTGGGTCAGTCCTGGTTTAGTCTTGGTTCAGTCCTGGTTCAGTCCTAGTTTAGTCCTAGTTCAGTGGTGGTTTAGCCCTGATTTAATACTGTTTTAGTCCTGTTTTAATCCCGGTCTACACCTTGTTTAATCCTGGTCTACACCTAGTTTAGTACTAGTTCAGTTGTGGTTTAGTCCTGGTTTAATTCTGTCTTAGTTCTGGATTAGTCCTGTTTTAGTCCTGGTAGTTAGAGCTCTTGATGCACAGCAGGAAGATCTTGGATTTGATTGTCTGTATCTGTGTGGGTTTCGTATGCTCCCTTCATCAACCTTAAGCATGCAAATATAGGCTCCAGTTAGGTAGTCCTGACCAAGCCTAGCTCAAGATCTGGAGCTGGGTCCCTGGGGCTGGACTGTTACCCCTGACAGGTTTAACCACATTGGCACTGATTTATGGGTAAAATGCGAGGATAAATTTCTCTGTTGATACTCTGTAGTGACATCAGGCTGGGGTGTGCTTTGTCTATATGTCTATGTGGAATGTTCAGCAGTTACAATGCAAACACATTGCAGACGTTAGCAATAACTACCAATACATTTTAAGATTGTCTGAAAACTCAAGAAAAAATACAAAATGGATTAACAACACATTTGCACATCAGGAGGCTATAATCAGTACGAGCGTTCATGGTCCTGTTTAGGAGTTTGATTTTCAACAAAAAGGTAAAAGAGACTAACTAAAAAACTGTTGGTTGTTGTTAATTGAAAGGGACATGTTTAACAGCACAAATCATCTCACCTGTTGTAGTTCCTACCAAGTCAGTTCTTTCTGGTCAGATTATGTTAAAATAAGATTAAAGTCTAATTTGAGTAACAGAGCTTCAGACAGAGCAGAGCCTACAGTTAGCATCAAACCCCCAGGGAATATTGATAACCAAAGTGCTTGGAGGAAACTAACTGAGCCACAGGAGAAACATTCAAAGTTACACTGAAAACATGTGAATCAAACTGGGAACCTGCTTGCTATGATGCAACAGTCCTAGTCACGTCAACCACCGTGCCGTATACTGTCTTATATCTTACTTTCGTATTTTTTCTTTTCTTTCAGAATTCAGACACTTCTCTGTCTCAAAATGTCCAACTTCTCTAACTTCTCCCTCAGCCCCGTGCCCATGCACTGCGCCTACACCAAGGAGACCAGGACCTCCTTCCTCTTCCTCGTCATGATTGTGGAAGTGGCTGTTGGACTTCCGGGGAATATTTTAGCCTTGTGGATCTTCTGTTTCCGCATGAAATTCTGGAAATCTCACGCCATTTTTCTGTTCAACTTAATGCTCGCGGACTTCCTGCTTTTGGCTTGCGTCCCTTTCCGGATCGACACACATTTGCGAGGGGACCACTGGATTTACGGAGAGATGTTTTGCAGGATAAACCTCTACATGCTAGCCGTGAACCGTTCAGCTAGCATTGCGTTCATGACTGTTGTGGCCCTAAATCGCTATTTCAAAGTCCTCCACCCTTTGAATTGCATTAGCTTGATGTCTTCACGCTACGCTATCTGGCTATCCACCTTGATATGGTTGGTGGTCATAATCTGCAGAGTTCCATTGCTAATGACCAATCTCTTACAACACCAAGGCAACCGATCAATGTGTCGAAGTTTTAGCTCTTACCAAAATCCGCCATTGCCGATAATTGTCCACTACATTGCATACGTCACCGAATTCATCCTTCCATGGTTTCTGCTACTATTTTGTTCAGCAAGAATCATTTGGTATTTAAAAAGGCAAGAACAAATTATCCAGCAAAAGAAGTTTAAGAAAGCCATAAGATCGGTTGCGGTGATAAATCTGGTGTTTACGGTTTGTTTTTTGCCCGCCATCGTCACCGGATTGGGCAGTTTGGCATTAAAGAGTTTCAGACCACGAGACTGTGAAGGGTTCCGAAAAATGGTGCTGGCGTTCATGGTCAGTATCGGACTGACGTATCTGAACAGCACTCTGGACCCTGTCATCTACACCTTCTCCAGCTCAATGTTCAGGACTGCGCTCAAAAAGGTCTTCAAAGATATGAGGAAATGAATTCTGGGTAATCTGTGACTGATTTGTATGAATGTGAATATGCAATTGAATTGATATGATATAATAATTGAAAATGAATTTTCTTCAGGATTCCTTCAGGGTAAATAAAGTATTTATTTATCTATCTATTTATCTCTCTATCTATCTGATCATCAGGCTGGGGGTGTTCTATAATGTATTTCTATTGGTGAAATGTTCGGCAGTTTCCATGGTGACACAATGCACAGACAAAACAGTTTTAAGATTGTCTGAAAACTCAAAAAAACAAAAACAAAGTGGAGTTAATATGATGAACTTAGATTCAGGATCTGGACCACGCCTCAACCTCCTCTCCAGCCAACCACAGCTCATCTCAACCACGCCTTCAATTACCCAGATTTAAACAACACATTGTCATGAGCCTGTGATCAATATGAGCGTTCATGATCCTGTTTAGTTTTAGAGTGTGATTTCCAACAAAAAGGAAACTAACTGAAAAACTGTTGCCAACTAGATTGTGACTGTCATTTCATTTGAGAGGCAAGCCAAGGCAGGTTTATTTGTATGGCACAATTCATACACTAAGTAATTCAAAGTGCTTTAATTATGTAATTCAAAGTGAGAGGAACTTGTTTAACTGCGCAAATTCTATATGGTTAGTTCCAACCAAGTCATCTTTTTCTCATTAGACTGTAAATATAAATAATAAAGCTCATATTAAAGGCTAACTTGAGTAACAGAGTAGTGCTTTCAGTTAGCTTCACACTCCCAGAATGTTGATGACATCATCTGCAAAGTATCAATATACACATTTTCTGGTCCACCATCTGCTTTTCTACTTGTAATGTTACTGCTGTGCCTGGAATGTTCCCCAGTATGGCATTAAACTGATAAACTATCTCCATGGACACAAGCACCACACCACACACGACATCTCCATGGAGACAGACAGTCCACCAAATCCATTGTTTGACTGAATATATAATACCAAATTTTAACTCTAATGGAGATGTTGAACTTTGTGCCAGTTTTTGTTTCATTTGAGTAGTACCAGAGACATTAACCACTAAAACAGGACTAAACTGCATTTGATTTGATACTACTTTTAAACTATGCATTTGTCTAGGGTGACCAGATTTTCAAAATTCAAAACTGGGACACACCCGGGTTGGGATGGTTGGTATAGACATGGTTTGCGATGTTTTGGATCCTGAGTTCAGTCCTGGTTCAGTCCTGGTTTAGTCCTGGTTTAGTTCTGGTTTAGTCCTGGTTTAATACTGGTCTACTCCTTGAAAACACTGAAAGAATGCTGCATGTTTGAGTTTGTTTATTCCAAAAACTATTTGAGACTTGATGCCTAAACTGTTGCAATCTAGGAATTCCATCAGAATGGAAAATGCATTCAAGCAAAACTGTAAATATTTGCACAGGTGATCACAAAACTGTTAAAAGTTTAAGAGTCAAAAGTATCAAAAATTAGACACTACTCAATACAAAAACTAGTACTAAAACTAGATACTCATTTGAGCAGGTATTGATACTAAAAATGTCACATTGACAGGACAGAGCAAAACCTGAATAGCTTTAGAATCATCTTGATTTGTTGTCCATTGTCTAAAGGAAGAGTATTTTTATTATCACTGTGGTAATGTTTTCATGAATATAAATAAACAATAACAGTGGTTATTTTGGATTTTTTTTTCTGAAGATGGCTAGCAGCTGAAACATGTCAACAAGGTAAATACACCTCCAACAGTATTGTCTTTAAAAAGAACCCAAGAAGTTAATAGATAAGAAAACAAAATTTATGTTTTTGGATTAAACAGAAAATGTTTGGAAATTAAAGATGTAATTTGTGCAAAGGGTAAAGAGAAGAGTAATGATGTAGTTCAATAAAATTCAAAAACATGAAAAAGTGCTGATCAGGGGATCTGTGTTCCATTTGTGCTGATTAGCCCTCACTCTGTGAACATTGGTGAAACACTAAAAACTTCTTGGGTTCTTTTTTAAGACAATACAGTAACGTGTATTTACCTTGTTGACATGTTTCGGCTGCTGCTGCTGCGTCTTCAGAACTGTCACCGGTGTTGGTGGTGACGTGTCGTATATCAGCAGTTGTTACTTCCTGTAGGCGTGGTCAGCCTGATGGACCTGGCAGGTCGCTCAGACTGACCACGCCTCCCGTCGCCTGGTGGTCTCTGGAGGAGGGTGTCCCAGGTGTGTGAAAGGAGGAACGCTCCGTCATCACGGTTGATGCTGTCCGTGCCTCGTTTCCTGATTTCAGTGGCCTCCCTGATCCAGCGTTTGAACTTGTTGTTTTCCGATCCAATGACCCGTGCCCCGTCCCAATCCATAATGTGGTTATTTCTTTTACACTGGTCTGATATGGCGGATTTTAGGTTTGTCTTTTTGTGTTCTGGTGAGTTTCCCTGATGTTTCCTTTTCACATTCCTTTTGGTGTTCCTTTTTTCGGATGTGAAAAGCCCGGCCTGTTTCTCCTATGTATGATTTATTGCATGATTTGCATTGGATTTCGTAGATGGCGTTGCATTTTTGTTCTTGTGGGATTTTATCTTTGGGGTGTACTAGCTGTTGGCGGAGTTTTGTGTATGGTTTGACTACAGTGCTTATGTTGTGTTTTTTCATGGCTCTCTGGATGGGTTCAGTTGTTCCTCTGATGTATGGTAGTGTGACTGTGTTCTTGTGATCCTGCTGCCCTCTATTGGTTTGTTGTGTTTTTTGTCGGGGTTTGTCGGTTTTGTTGTTGACTTGTTGTCTGCCTTTGTTTATGTATAATATAAACAAAGATAACTGAACCCATCCAGAGAGCCCAAGCCCTCTCGAGGAATTGGGTACCAGAGTCCAAGCTGCATCTGGAGGTTAAGCTGACTACATCTAGTCTGTGACAATCAACCTCCTGTACAAGTTCAGGATCCTTTCCCCCAGGCCTCGGTATGGGAAGGACTGGCCACCAGATGCTTATTGACAAGCACCCACCCCAGGCCTGGCTCCAGGGCCCCAGTGACGCCGTGCATGTCCGTATTAGTCAAAGTGAGGCTGATTGTCTGGTTTTCAATGAGTCTGGTAAAGCTAAAGTTTTAATTTTGAACCATTTTAAAACCTGTTTTTTTCCCACAGGCCTCAGACAGAGAGATGCAGTGGGTGATCCGGGCCTATGTGGCTGTAGTTGATGTTATTGGGGCCGCTGTCACCACCTTGAAAAACAGCACTATACTGCTCTGGTTTCTAGCAGCTGAAGTGGCCTATGTTGTGATCTTTCCCCAGTTCTTCTGTGTCCTTTTCTTAAAAAGGACCAACCTCTATGGAGCTATCGTGGGCTTGCTCCTTGGCTTTCCTTTCCGGTTGTTGTGTGGAGAGCCTTCACTTCCCTGGATGCACTCTGGACAATGGAGTTTATGCCCAGTATTCTCCCATTAAAACTTTTTTTTTTTTTTTTGAATGATTACAAGAGATTCCTTTTGAAAGGTACATGGAGATACATAATTCGGCTGAGAGTGGTTTCAAGCCTGCTCCGCCTCCTCGGCCCTCATCTGGTCTCTCACCCAAACTCCCCCCCTGCTCACCCCCAGAGCTGTTATTACCAAGAGCTAGGACGCACAGGGCCCCTGCTGTCCCAGGACATATAGTCATGATAAAGGTAATATCAGGCTGGGGCCCTGTGATGGAGCCATATCTGCAGTTAACCAAAGCAATTCTGTTTACATTCCCTGTAAGCAGATAACATCCAGTCCTACTGAAACTAATCTGAAACTTGCTGTTTATGTAACACATTATTTTTAATAAATAATTTTATTTCTTCTTTTAATTTTGACTTTATTTTTAACTGAAACATGGCTTGACAAAAACACAGTAGGTTAGACTACTGTAACTGTCTGCTCACTGTCCTCTTCAAACAAGCTGTGAGACAAGTGCAGAACATCCAGAACGCTGCAGCTCGGGTCCTGACTCGATCCAGGAAGTACGAGCACATGCGTTTTGTTTTATAAGGTTATTATTTTTTTAGTTGTAGATGTCAGAAGTTATGTGGAAGTATTTTATTGTGTTTTATATTAGTCTTATATTTGACTTATCATTTGATTTAACTTTTTATATGTAATTAACTGATTGTAAAAAATAAATAAATATATACATATAAATATGTGTGCGTGTGTTCACAATCATTAAGTCATGAAAACTTAAATTTTAATTTAAATTGAATTTATTGTAGCAATACAATAAACAATGACATTTAAACAATACAAGTAGAAATGATCAGTTGGAAGATATGTAAATTCAATTGAAATATCCACCACTTTAAACATGCTCTAAACCCACAAATCATCAGTTGCTTCTCTTTCACAGTTTTAAAGGGCTTGGTTTTTTATCTCCGCTAAGGCCCTTAGCCCATACTGTGAGATCAAACTCTCACACTGTTCTTTCCTTGTAGTTCTCCATTTTCTCCCTACTTCTTATTACTCAGGCGCTTTTGAAAGCACCATGACAGAGAATCATGTGTCTGGGATCGTGTCAGGCAGTTGGATTTTCATCTTCCTTAGCAACAATTTGTCTGATTGGATGAAAAAAGGTGACCCCGCCTGTAACTTCTGTATTAGTTATAGAGAAAATGCTCTGTACAGTGAATAGTTTACATTTTACAGCATTTTTTTCTTGTTTAATCAGGTATGGGCTCTTTAAAGGTGCATTGTGTAACTTTTCTGGTGGAGGGTCCGTCAAATGCGTTTCTCAATGGAGATGTTATTGCTTCATCTGCAGTGTTTCACAGTATGACATTAAACCTCAGTCACAGGTCAGATCTGTGGAGAGGCAACCTCACTCACAGTCACAAATGTATGCTTTTCTATGTATTTTTGAGCTATAAAAACATCCGTAATTGAATAAATGTAAGGTAGAGCTGTCATACTGTGGAACATTCCAGGCAGAGCAGTGACATATCCATAGAAACACGCGCCAGCCAGAAAAACCTGAAGGTCATGTTTAGTCTGAGGAAAGTTTTAAATAAACCACAACTCCACCAAGGTTAAGGAAACACTCTTGAACTCGTGTGAGGTCTTGTAGTAGGATTGTGGCTTGGAGGTTTTATTATCAGGGATGGGACGAGACCATAGACCGTATATATAAATGGACATAGCTAATCCACTAGCCGCTGTGTTACAAATAGGAAGTGAGCATGGAGGCGCTTCCGGCTCAACTCTGGCTTCAGTTGACATTACACTGAAAAATCGTCACCCCTCTCTCTGTAACTGCTGCTGTGAGCCTTGTCATTTTGGTCTTAAAAAGTTCGTATTAACCCGCTCTACACAATCCTGGCGTTTATATTCACAGTTTTATCCGTAAATAAATTCCTATCCCTAATATGGAACTCGGCTCCAAATTCGCCCCATAGCTGCTAACATTCTTGAGCTTCATTTGACTGGAGCCGGACACTGGGGGTGATGTCACACTCTTTTAGTTCACTTATTTATGCAGTCTGTGGATGAGAAACACAAGGTACGAGATTGCGTCCACGAGAACGAGACAAGATGAGATTTTAACACCATATATAACCTAATATCCTGTATAAATGGTTCATATGATCGGTTCAGTTTCAAATTTTGGGATTTCACTTTTTTTTAATGTATTTGACTAAATATTTTTGTTGTCATTCTGGTATTGCCTTTTGTAACTATAAGAGCTGTAACTCACCAATGCATAACCCTTTTTGTCCAATCCAAATGTAATAACAGTGGAAAAATGTCACAAGATCATTGTTCTCACGTGTCCACAGTCTTGTGACACTTTTGTCTTGCAAGATCTTGTGACATGAGATCTTGTCCCATCCCTACTTCTTATAGTACACAACTCATTTCTGTTTCTCAGTGTTTGGTGTATAACATCATGGCCAACAAGCTCATCTTTTGTTTGAATTGTTGTTTCTTCTATATAGGCTCTAAAAAACTAGACTTTTAAAACCAGTTAAAGATACAGTAAGTAACTTTCTGAAGTTGGTGCGTCACCTGCTTGATTCCATGGAAAGAGAAATTTTTAAATCATACTTGGGAACATACTGTGGAAGATTGCAGCTAAAATAACATTTCCATAGAAACAAACCAGGTTTGTGGAGATGCAAGCTGGCTCAAAGTAGGTACACTGGTTTCTCATGCTTATATTTTAGTCCTTTTTAGATAAATGTTACATACTGTAGCTTTAAAAGTATGGTTGCATGACTTTTAATAAAAAGAAACATTCAAAATACAACTTGCTTTGTCCTTTCTTTCACTTCTTAACATGTAAGAACAATGCATGGTCAAATAAAACATTGGTAATGAAACACATGGCATTGCCCTGTAAATGTATAAGTCTCGAATGCTATCATTGATTAATAAACAAAATAAATTAAAATCTAAGAAAAAAAATCCATGGAATCACTTAATCCATCCTGTGAGGGCATCTGACAATGTGTCAAGTGACATTGCTGACTAATCTCAGCTTCAAATAAATAAAGAAAAGATTCGTTATCCAGCAACGTGTACCAGAATTAAGATGGATCTGTGCTTAGTAAAATCAACTACACTGAGGTCTGGTCTGGTCCTTTGTGTGATAAGATTTCAGCAAATACAGACAGAACACAGTCTTTCTATAAATGCATGGAAAAAGATCTAAATATTGATTCAGTCTTTTATGTCCTCAGCCCTGATAACACACACGTTCTAAAACAGGGGTTCTTAACCATTTTAACCCTGTGACTGGACTTTTTTCCTTAAAAAAGTAACTTGGGGCCCAGTCTCATATTAAATCTACATATTACACTCTTAGGTGGCCCTTAGGTTAAAAAATCCCTGTTATTGCCATGTCCCCAGATATTAAAGTTGGGGTTAACGCTGCAATATTCAATGACAATATTTCTTCGATATTGTAATATACGTTTTGACACAGTTATTTCAGATATTAATCAAACAAAAATGTACATGCCTTAATTCATTAGTCATTAAACATGTGTCAAAATAGAACCTCCATAAAGCAGATCACTGGAGCTCCCATGCCCTCACACTGACAGTTACATCCCAAAACAGACTCGAACATGTGAAATCATCAGTCATGCCTCCCAGCTATGAATCTGTACTGTTGCAGTGTTTGAACCCACTTTGCTGTCTGCTTCACCTACAGCGACAGATCTAACCCCGCCAAACAAAACAATAGGTCTGGTAAAAGTGTCTCCGGTCAGATAAAAGCAGCTCACGGACTAAAGCCTTCAGAAAGACATGGTGATTCTGTGTGATTGTGAGGAGGTCCTGCATGCTCCATCTCCGGCTCAGATCCTGGCTCAGATCCTGGCTCAGATCCTGGCTCAGATCCTGGCTCAGATCCTGGCTCAGATCCTGGCTCAGGTCTCACCAGGAGGGCTTCTCTTCGTTGCATAAAAGGCTCTTTGCTCCATTCTGCCAAGAATAAAGCGTCTCCAGTGGGGTTTTTCCATCCTGCAGGATCACAACAGCTCGGTCACTACACATCACACAACACTGAGGTGACTCTGACTATATCACATTCTTCAATCTGAAAACCACCAGCTGATACTTTGCAGTGACATCCTGCTGAGGGTGTTGTACA